>DF362215.1:7264-23866 GCA_000787875.1 Solanum virginianum
TAAATTTATATATAACAATAGATAATATGTATTGACTATAAGCAACTGAACAAGGTCACCATAAAGAATAAGTATCCTCTCCCAAGGATAAATGATTTATTTGACCAACTTTAAGGTGACTCTTGTTTCTCAAAGATAGGCCTCCGATCTGGCTACCATCAGTTGAAAGTGAGAGAATGTGATATTCCAAAGATAATCTTTAGGACTAGATATGGCCATTTTGAGTTCTTGGTTATGTCCTTTGGATTGATGAATGCACTTGCAGCCTTCATGGATTTGATAAATGGGGTATTTTAGACAATACTTTGATATATTTGTGATTGTGTTCATCGATGACATTTTAGTGTATTCGAGAGATGAGGAGGAGCATGCAAATCACCCCAGAGTTGTCCTCTAAACACTTAAGGACCATGAGTTATATGCAAAATTCTTGAAATATGAATTCTAGCTTAAATCAGTGGCCTTCCTAGGCCATGTTATCTCCGGTGATGGTATTTGAGTGAATGCTCAGAAAATTGAAGTTATTAAGAACTGGCCCACACCAACCTCTTCGACTGACATAAGAAGTTTCTTGGGGTTGGTAGGCTATTACCACTGATTTGTTGATGGATTTTCTTTCCTATCCATGCCATTAACTAAGTTGACTCAAAAAAAAGGTGAAATTTTAGTGGTCCGACGAATCCGAGAAACATTTTCAAGAGTTGAAGATGAGACTGACTACTGGACTAGTTTTAACCTTGCCCAATGTGATAGAGAACTTTGTAATCTATTGTGATTCTTAGAGGGTTAGATTGGGATGTGTGTTGATGCAAAGAGAGAAAGTGATAGTCTATGCTTCCAGACAACTTAAGATTCATGAGAGGAACTATCCAACCCATGATCTTGAGTTAGAAGCGGTGGTGTTTGCACTTAAAATCTGGCACCACTACTTGTATGTAGTGCATGTGGATATATTCACTGACCACAAGAGCTTACAGTACATCTTCAGTCAGAAAGATCTTAACCTACTACAGAGGAGATGGTTGGAGTTGCTCAAGGATTATGACATGAGCATTCTCTACCATCTAGGTAAAGCTAACATTATTGCTGATGCTCTTTGCAGGTTGTTACAACCCATGTTGAGGAAGGAAAGAGAGAACTAGCCAAAGAAGTGCATTGATTAGCCCATTAGGAGTTCAACTTGAGGAAAATGACGATGGAGGAGTTAATGTTCATAACAGGTCTACTTCATCCTTAGTTGCAGAGGTGAAAGAAAAGCAAGACCAAGATCTTATCATACTTCAATTGAAGGAGGTTGTCCACAAACAAAAAGTGATGGTCTTCTCCAAAGGGGGAGATGGGGTGTTGAGATACTAAAGTAGATTGTGCATTCTAGATGTTGATGGTATTCGAGAAATGACTATGGCAGAAGCCCATAGCTCTAGATATTCTATTCATCCTAGCTCTACCAAGATGTACTATATCTTGAGAGAAGTATATTAGTGGAGTAGAATGAAGAAAGATATCGCTGAGTTTGTTTCAAAGTGCCCGAATTGCCAATAAGTCAAATTTGAGCATCAAAGGCCATGTAGATTGGCTCAGAACTTTGAGATCCCTGAGTGGAAGTGGGAGATGATCAATATGGATTTTATTACGGGTCCACCGAGTTCTCAAAAGCAACATGATTTGATATGAGTTATTGTGGATAGGACCAAATTAGCTCACTTCTTAGCAGTTAAGACAACTATCACTGCAGATACATCCAAAAAATTATGAGGTTGCATAGGGTTCCCTTGTCCATCATCTCAGACAGAGGAGCTCAATTCACCTCCCAATTTTGGAGATCTTTCCAGAAAGAATTGGGTACTAAAGTAAACCTAAGCACAACCTTTCATCCATAGACAGATGGCCAGGCAGAGCGTACAATCAAGATGTTAGAGAATGTGTTCAGAGCCTTTGTTCTTGATTTCAAGGGAAACTGGGATGATCACCTACCATTGATTAAATTTATATATAACAATAGTTATCATGCGAGCATTCAAATGGCTCCCTACGAAGGTTTGTATGGAAGAAGATGTAGATTACCAATTGGGTGGTTTAAGGTCGGAGAAGCTGAGTTGATTAGGCCTGATCTTGTCCATCAATCAATGGAGAAAGTTAAGGTCATTAAAGAGAGGTTGAAAACTATACAAAGTCGCTAGAAATCCTATACTGATATGAGGAGGAGAGACTTAGACTTCAAGGTAAATGATTGAGTGTACCTGGAAGTGTCACCTATGAAGGAAGTCATGAGATTTAGGAAGAAAGGGAAATTGAGTCCTTGCTATATTTGACCTTAATAGATTGTAAGGAGGACTGGGAAGGTTGCTTATCAGTTAGAGTTGTCTTTCGAGTTAGACGGTATTCATCCGGTGTTTCACATTTCGATGTTGAAGAAGTTATTAGGAGATCCTATCTTGTTGATCCCTGTTGAGAGTATTGGAATGAAGGATAGTTTGTCCTACAAAGAGATTCTGATCAAAATCATTGATCTTCAGATTCGCAAGTTGAGAACCAAAGAGATGCCTCAATCAAAGTCATGTGGAGAAATCAATTCATTGAGGAAGCAACATGGGAAGCTGAGGAAGAGATGAAAGCAATGTATCCACACCTATTTGTGCCTAATAATGAGAGTGTTGAAGATAGATTCCTTACCCTTAACTAAATTGATTATCTTTTCTTAAGTTGATTGTCTATTCTTGAGTCCGACTAGAGTTGGTTGATGATTGAGAAAGAGTTAAGAGTTTGATTGATAGACGTGAATGTTGAGATGAGTTTTGAGTCCATTCGTGTCTTGATATCCATCTTTACTCATCACTCGAGGACAAATAATCCCAAGGGGGAGATGATGTAACACCCGATAAAATTACCAAAATACTCCTAGAGTAGAGACGTACGTATAATGTGTCTTCCCATATTTTGTTTACAAATTCGAGGTCGAGTATGCAATCAGCATAAAAAATTGAGTAGAAAAATAGTCTCGGTCGATTTTTAAAGCCATCGAATCAAAAGATAATTTTTTAATTCGAAAAGAAAACTAGTGTTGAAGTGTGACAGAGGTGCGTCTTGCTCTTGTCACATATAGACACTTATATTTTTTTTCCAATGGGATTGAAAAACTCATTTGGGAAATTTCTGTGAAAAAAATATACTGAGGCGCAATGGGTTCGCGATGGACCCACTTTTTTAAAGTGAAAAGTTTTCCCTAAAATTCGTGAGGGGCATTCCGAATATTTCCCAACTCCCCCCCCCCCTCCAAACTAAATACACGATTAAAATAGGTCATTTTGAGCATAAAAATTGTTAAAAAAAACTCATTCTAAGTCTTTTCAAAGTCATTAAAAAGCTAGGGCTTGAGAGAAGAAAAGAGAAGAATATGACATTGGAGAATTCAAGGGTGATCTCTTGAAGATTGATTGTTGATAGCTTGATCCTAGGTATGTAACATTAAACTAAAAGCATGAGAGTATTCTCTCACATGCCCTATAGATAGTCATAGAAGAGTTGACAGTCTAATGAGTCTACATATATGATTCTTGAATGGTTTCTTGAAGATTTTCTTGAAAACTATATTACTTACATGTACTTTTATATGTTGATGATCATCATAAACTTGTTTTCTTGAATTGATTACTTTTCACGAGATATTTCATAACCATATATGATAATTTTGAAAGCATACATAAATGAACTTAGGGTTTGAGTCTAGAACCTTGATGTGAGAATGTCGACTGTGATTGTGATGTGAGAATGATGACGAATCAATAGAACTTGATAGTCCTATGAGTCTCCATAAATGAACTTTAATGATTTGTCTATTTAATTATTTTCTAATGGTTGTTCTAAGCCTTGAGCTATTGATTGAGATGTTGATTGATGAGATAATTAGAGTCTCTATGAGACTATTGGTTGATGAGTGCCTCCATGAGGTTGATTTGAGATACGTTGATTGAGATGATTAAGAGCATTGAGTCTTAGGAGGAGTATCAAGACCCAAAAGAATAAGAGTTAATCCAACTCGCACTTATCAAACTATATAGCCAAGCTAGGTGAGGATTAGTACTATCACATCACATTATGTTGAGGTTCCCTCTGATTAGAAGCCCCTGAAATAATAAAGGACTCCAGATAGACATTTGACATGTTGTTTGTTTATTATTCTGAGTTGATGATTGTTCTATATTATTCTACTTGTTTCGGTTTCATCTAACTATTTTACATACCGTACATTCCACATACTGACACTACTCGGCGCTGCATCATTTTATGATTCATATACAGGGATTAGAGATCATCAACAGGTGCATCATTGAGGATCTAGGACGTTCATCTGATTGGTTAACCTTCCCTACTTCGGATAATTCATTATGTTTATTTCATCTTGCTTTAGAGTTAGACTTGATTAGCTTTATTTTGATTGAGGTAGCCTAGTCTTTCATTGGCACCACTTGATAGTGATAAAGGCTTCATAGATTACAGTCAAATATTAATTGTTAAGAATTATTGAGCTAGTTCATTCTACTAGCCTTTCATTTATTATATTATTTTGATATTAGATAGATGTGCCCATTTACTTTCTTATGTCTTCCACTGAGTTGTAGAGTTTATTGATTGAATGATTGTGATGAGGCAAAGTGGTTCGCTTGGGGACTAGCAATAGTCTTTGGGTGCCGGCCACGTCTAGGGTACCCTCTCGGGGCGTGACATAAGGCATCACCTTGGTCAAAAACTTTTCGGAACCAACTTTCAAGCTCCATTAAGGTTATATAAAGTCCGAGTCCTTACACAAATAACAACCTTTAATTAAATTGGAATGCTTAAGTCGCTCCAAATGATCTCCAATGGCCTTTTTGTCTTTCAAATTCATGCTCATAAGGACTAAAAATCATAAATTAGTCATTTTTAGAATTTTGGGATCCTAATCATCGAGTCGACTTCTGATCAACCCACCCTAAATTTGTGCTAATACACTCCACTGGATAGTCCTCACCAAGAAGTGTTTGAATATGTACTGAGAGTTGAATCTTGAAGAAAACGATACATATATAGATGTTTGATTTTTTTTAATAATGGGATTATAGGATAATTTTAATAGATGGCTATTCGGTCAAAGAAATTACCCAAAAAATGATCGTTCACTGTATAGGTATATATAGTTAGTGTATAGTTCATGTATAGTCAAACTATATTCAATTTTTGAATATATCATGATTTTTATTCAAACTACAGCTCATGTATATTGCATAGTCAGTGTATATTTTCTTTGACTTTTAGCAAGCTATATTATATAATCATAGTATATTTTCTATAATTTTTGGCTATTTATTTTGTAAATAAAGTATGGCTATATTTTTTGTAAATTAATTAGTTTATTGGATGTATTTAAAATTGTCTCTATAATTACTATCTATTTAAAAGACTCAAAATTTCATAAATTTTATATTTCCCCAAGGCTCACAACTCAAGGACTCCAAATCCATAATGAAACTTCAATTTTAATTTGAAATCGATGCCTGTTGGATGTTTCCTCAAATTTAGCCCTAATACAGAAATTTTGAATTCTGGTATTAGATTCATGTCAAACATGTTACAATATTAAAATAAGGTGTGATGACTACCTAAATATTTTTCCTTAGGTAAACAGATAATCTTTTGAAAATAGAAAGAGTCTGTATCTGATTAGAAGCCCCTGAAATAATAAAGGACTTGTAGATCATTGTCTCCATTTTGGACTTATGCATTATGATTTCGATTTGTTCTCTACCTAGTAAGTACGGAACGGTCTGTATTAATGCTAGTGGACTTTCTCTTGGCATTAATGGATGTGTCAACCAAGTAGAGGGAAAAGAAATTAGTCTAAAAAATGATCTAAATATGACAAACGGAAAAAGACCTAAAATGCCTTCGAAATATTGAAAATGATATAGAAATATTCTCTATCCATCTATTGAGCCTGAAATGTCCTTGTCATCCATCTATTGAGCCTAAAATGCCTTTGCTATCCATCTTTGGTCTAATATTGACCTTTTATTAAAAATAAAATAAAATTAAATAATGTTTTAAATATGTGACGATCATCTATTGGTTATAATTTATTATTTAAAATTAGTTATAAATCAAAATTGACCTGCCCCAAATTTAGCTAAACTCGACCCTTAATCCTAACTTGTCCAAAGTTAACCTCTTACCTATTAATTAAATTGAAGGAATAAAACATAAATTCACACTTTAACCTCTTACCAAAAAGTAGATTACACACTTTAACTATTGAGGTGACCTATTATACACCTAGATTACTTAAAAGTTAATTTATTTTCAAGCTAAAGCACATACAACCAGTCACACGATGGGGAGTGCACACTCATGCCATATCATCACCATGTCACTGCCACGTCAATAACTATGTCAGATTTCAAAAAAAAAATCATGTCACCTGAATTGTTTCATCTTCCTTATAAAATCATGAACGCACCACCATTTTTGCCATTATAACTATATTTATATCTTCACCACCATATAATTCACCACTCAACTAAATTCACCATCAAAATCTTCCCACAATCACTGCCATCGTAAAAAAAATTAATAATAACCATAATAAATTCAACTAAATTCATCTTTGGAATCAAGTCATCACCATTGCCACCATTGAAATTTATCACAGTCATAATCATAAACTCCAATAACAACTTCTCTTAAAGTCCCAATTCAATAATCAATCCTCAATTTCGAAATCCTAATTTTGACTAAAGAAAATCCAACAAAAATTCTTCACCCTTTTGAAAAAAATTGATACGAAGGCAAGAAACCTCTTTCTTAAGCCCCGGGAATCTCTGACATGAAGTAGAGTAAATATCCCGCTTCGATCTATGAAAATCGAATTCTAGATAAATGAATCAGCTAATTCTCATCCCCTGCTTCTAAGGTCTACCAAACGGGGATGACTATGCTCCCAAGTCTTCACCTTTTCACCCATGTGAAAATAACAAAAAAAAAATAAAAAAATAAAAATTGAAGCAAAACTCAATGATAATAATGCATAAGAAGATAAAAATATTATTGAAATTGAGAAGAAGATTTGATTAGCTAAGTTGATTTGGCGATAAATTCTACCCCCAATCTTGTTTTTTGTTTTCTCTCAAAAAAATTTCATATATTTTTTCATAAGCCATATTAAGAAGAATGGGTGTGTAAGAAGAGTAAAGAGAAGAAAACTTAGGTTGTGTGAAGGAGAAGAAGAGCATAAAGTAGGAGAAGGGGTTGGGGGCGGGAGAAAAAATATTTTTTGACTTTATTTTTTACCAAACGCGCCTCTTTTTTTCTTTATTTAATTTTATTTTCACATCAGTTTCAAGATCACTTTCAATAAGAATAGGTGTGTAATAGGTCGTTCTAAGCAAGTATTCTACTTTTCAGTATAACTTTAGGTGTGACTTTATACTTTTTCTCTTAAATTAAAACAAACAGAAAAGAGAATCTCAAATTCACTTTAATATTTTCCCCCCCAATTCTTGGTGTCATCTTTCTTCATTTTTTCTCCAAAAAATTTGATGATAATAATAATTTTCTGATACAGAGGCACATAACTTTCGATGACACAGTGTCCAAATAGATAAACATTAGGATCACTACTTTCAATGGAGAAAAACGAAGAAGATGAGGCTAAGAATCGGGGGGAAATGGGGAAAAACATAAAGTGAATTTGCAATTCTTTTTTCTGTTTGTTTTACTTCAATTAATGAATAAGGCGTTAATTTTGGGATGGATAGAAGTTAAGGTTGGGTTTAGCTAAATTTGGGGAGGGCCGATTTATAATTTGTTTTAAATAATTAATTATAACCAATAGATGATCGCCATGTGTTTTAAAAAATTATCTAATTAATATTCTATATAGAAAAAAGGGTCAATATTGGATCCAAAGGTGGACAACAAGAGCATTTTAGACCCAATAGATAGATGGTAAGGATATTTTAAGCCTAATAGGTAGATGAATGATATTTTTGTACCATTTTCAATAGTTTGAGGATATGTTAGACCATTTTCAAAATTAATGATAAAAATGAAGTGTGTGAAGCGGGTTAGTTTGTGAATTTGACTATTATCTCGCGGACGGCGTTCCCTACTCAAGGGAATAGAGCAATTGTTGCAATCAGAGAAGCCAGCCCAGAATTGGTTCTTTGGTCTAGAAACTTATGTAGACCAATAAAATGAAGTCACTTGATTAGTTAAATGACTCACTAATTTCACCTCATATTTTTTTATTTGTTATTAAAGGGACACTTAATAGACCTAAAAAATGTTAAAACATCTTTGATCTAATAAGTGGAAGAAAGACATTTTTAAACCACTTATGATATGTTAGCAATATTTATTTTTAATTTTTTTTAACTGAGTGTATTGTATCCTTCCCGCCCTCCAACATTCTCTGTCTTCACCCTAAGTCTCCTTGACCCAACCCCATCCACCCCACCCCAAACCTTAGCCTCACATCTCCATCTCCCATGGTGTTTGTCTAGATTATATATAAATATTTTTTATTTACGTACAAGACAAGAAAATAATTAGAAAACCCATTTATTTTCCAAGAAAATATTTTCATTCATACCAAACATTCCCCTTAATATATAACACAACTATATACATGGCATGTTTAAAACTATAAAATTTTAATAATCTATTTGATATGTTATACATACCTTTAATTAAAAAATATTAGACTCAAAAGTCATCTTTACATTGTTAAATTTAACACACAATCAAACTAAGACACTTCACTATATCAATTTTAAAATGCATTCACTCTCCAAGACATTTATATAAAGGATTGAAAGAGCAAAAGCAAATAAGTACATTAACTTGTTTAGGTGAAAATGAATATGTAGAACATATCAAATAGTAGTCACAGTCAAATCACAAAGGGACAGCAGGGCCTCAAATTTGCACCACCTCTTCATCAAGGAATGTTCACTTTAAAGCAGCTGCAAGATTGGTTTGTTTCTTCTCTTCTAGTTTGCTTGCATGTACAGTTAGTAACTCATATTCAACAACCTGCATTTAGAGTGATAGTAACACAAAGTTATCTAAGAGAAATAATACAAATTGTAAGAACATATCATGATCAAGACCCCTCAATACGAAAAGAACTAAAAGTATTTGATCTGTTCAACTAGATGGAATGATTGAAATTGTGTTTATACATGTCAAACATTAAAACAATTTCAAAGATAAAACAGATTTCTTGAACAACATCTACTAACTCTGCAATAGACATCAGAATTTAAAGAATACGACGATGCAGCCTATTACAAACCTCCAATAACTTATGTTTGCTTGCGTAACTTAAATAACTTTGAACCCTCTCTTCCTCGTCCTTCAAGCATTGGTTGACCTGAATTTCATCAATATTTAGTATGTAATGGAACTATTTAGTTTATAACTCAATATGCAAAGCATGCTAATAAACATAATTAACCTTGGTGATGTAATCCTCATAAGATTTGCTTGCAATCCAATCTGAGGCTTTCTTAGAGTAAAATGCAGCAGTATCTTTCAGCATCATTTCTTCAAAGTCTTTCGCGTAATACTTCATGGAGTCTCCACCCATCTCTACATATATATCCAAAACGTTCTTCATTAATGCCTGATCTATTTCCTCTCCTTCACGTTCTCTATTAATCTGAATCATCATCACAAGTAAGTAAAAGAGAAAAAAAAGAACTGTCCAACATGTCCTCAGGAAGCCAGAGAATTGTTTATGAAATCAAGTAGAAGTTCTAAAACAGGAGAAATGTGTTTCTGATGGAATTTATGTTTTGGGATAAAATTTGCATAAGCTATATAGCATAACCTGGAAATCATGAATCTCAGTATCATGGACGTATATTTTTACTAAGTAGGTTTAAATATGAAGAAGTAAATCCACGAAGAAGGGTTTAACATCGACTATATACACATGAAACTAATATTAACCATATCAAATAGTGTAATTTTCAGCCGATAGAGGTTCAGTTGAACCCCCTCGGCTCTACCTGGCTCAGCCCCTCATTATGGAAGTACAACATTGACATAATGGTCTATTTCAGGGGAAGATGGAAAGAACCACTATACCCAAAAAAAGGCGACCTAGCTAGCTCATTCAAATTTAAAAATAAGCTAATCACTTTAGCCAAATACAAGTTGCTAAAGTTTGGCTTACTTTTAGAATAAGTAGTCACGTGAATGGGCAATAATTAGCTTATGATAACAGTCGCAGTAGCTAATTATAAATTAAATAGACACCAAAATTCAAAGATCCAAGTTAACCTACCAAAGATATTACAGCATCTCTCACTCCATCATTCATTTCACCAAAGACCTACAACAATTTATTAAGATGCATGAAAATACAGACATTATTCGTCTAATTGATCCAACATAGAAATGACTAAGTATTCGAACTAACCAATTCATAGAAAGTCGAATGGCTAGTTTCCTGAATCGAAGGGAGACTCCTTCTAGGCACTAAGTATCTGTCAAGATAATGAAAGAACCTGAGAAGCCACCTGGTCATGATTTTGTGATTATTCCACCTTTTAACAAGTTCGTGTAACAAGATGTCATCTTTCTTTCCCTGGACAGATGGAACTACCTGTAGCATCGGTCGATCATATCAACAAAACGAAAAAAAAAGTAACAAGCATGGACGTAAAACTCTCAAAAGTTTCTCTTGCCTTTGAGGAGATATAATCTTCTATTGTTTTCTTATACTGCAGATATAGTTTTTGAGCTTCAGGGCCAGCTGGATTGTTGTCACACATGTTATAGACTGTTCTGGACAATACAATTAGGAAATACAAGGCCATAGACAAATTTGAATTAACTTAAAATCGTCCATGAACTTTAAATTCTGAATCGGAAAGTATGAAAATAGGATACGTATATAAATGCATATAATCTTGAGAAGAGAATTGGTTGGAATTGTGGCCTTCTTCAACAAGGAAGATAACCCTGTTGATAGCTTCCTCTTGCAATATAGGCCATCCTTGTTCAAAACTCAACGTCGGCTTCAAATTACTCATGCTTACATCAATTGAGCTATATTCTGATACTGATGAATGAGGAGAAACTAATGAAGTGCTTTGCTATTGCACAACTTCTAATTCATGATTGAATTTGCAGGCTTTTAGAGAAGGTTCCAATTTTGAAATTTTAATATAATGGGAAAGTTCAGAGAAGGTTCCAGCTATGATTCTCAATTAACTAGATTGCAATTTCTGGGATTTGAGCTTTATGATGGTGGAACCACAACGCTACAACTTATCATTGCTATTATTCAATGTCAAAGTCAACTTGGAAGACTTTTGGACTTCATGGACAAGTCAAGAAAATGACAATTTGGTAACTTGCAGTTGTAGAGTTGGCGATGAGGTGGTTGCAGTGCGGGCCCGTTCGGGTTTAATATGTAAAGATTTAGGGTGTGTTTGGTATGGAAGAAAATGTTTTTTCATTTTTTTATATTTGGTTGGCTTAAATGTTTTGCAAAATATTTTCTAAATTAACACATGTTCCTCAAATTTAAGAAAAAATGACTTCCTTCCAAAAGTCAAGGAAAACATTTTTCAAAACTCTTATCAAATTTCAAATTGATTTTTTGTATCGCATCCATATTATGATCCCCTCCCCAAAGCTTTTATAAATAAAATAACATTAAAAATTTATTTTTGAAAAAAATTTCACATTTTGAAAATTTTATTTTTTTCACCTAATTCTATTCTGACTCACTCAATTCCCCCTCCCCCTCCCCTTCCCCCCTCCCCCCTCCCCCCTTCAATTTATTTTTTTTAAAAAAATTTAATTTTAAAAATTTCAATGTTTACACCACCCCACCCTCCAAACAAGAATTTAAATATTTATTTTTAAAAAATACTTTAAATTATGAAAATATTTTCATGTCAGAAATTATTTTTCTAAAAAATTTTTCTACTCTCTAGCTTAAATACGAAATTTTTCTCTAAAAGATTTTTTTATTCATTAACCAAACAAATAAAAGTATTTTTCGGAAAATATTTTCCACCCACCAACCAAACATAAAAAATTAGTTAGAAATCAACTCATTTTTCAGGAAAATATTTTCCTCCATACCAAACACACCCTTAAGGACAAATTATGTAAAATGTAAGTACATAAGTTTTACTTATGATTTTTTAAATTCATTTTACAAAACATAAATTATGTAACTAGAAAGAAATGTGATATGTGTTCACAATGAGAAAATAAACAAAATGGTCCACCATGCATAAGATTGAATTATTTTGATCTTTAATATATACATTATTTGATACAAATAGTCCTTTATTTATGCAAAATGAATATGATTTTGGTCTTAAGTCCTATATTAACCCTTCTCTATTAAAACCTAACTTCCCCTTCTCAAGCCATCCCTTTCTTTTTTGGCACGCCCCTCTACGGTTCTTTCATATATGTTCTTTTATATTGAGGATCCTGGTCAGCTCCCCATATTGATGCTTATTCAAATTCACCCATAATTTTTGCAGCCTAAAAATATTTATTTTTAATCTTTTAAGTAAATTAGTTTAGGATCAACTAAAAATTCACCAGACTCAGTGAAAGGGCAAGAAAAAAATAAAAGCTTACCCATCGTTTTCATATTTTTTCATTGAATTAACCAATTAGCTAAAACGATCCAAAAAAAAAGTGCCCAAAAATGTGCCTCAGAAATGTCCATAATCGTAATTTCCATATATCTCAAAATTCGTGTGTGATATCAAAAATACGACTTGATATGCTTGTTCAAGGGGCAAAACTAAGTGCAAAATGAGTCTAACCCCAATTTTAGAGCAACCATAGTAAAATTCGAAATTTCAAAGTCTGCAAATTCTAGTGACCATGCGCGCCCCAGGCACGATGCACCAGGGGCGCGGAGAGGTGTAATTTTTGGCCAATTTTCTTGTTCCGATTCAAGGCCTTTGGGTCTTGGGCGTAAGTCTTCCCATGTGCGAAAATACCTATACTTAGTCATTTTCAATCACATATCATTGAAGACATTCTCCAAAACCCTCTCTAACACTTAACCAAATATTTCACCTAAATTTTAAATGTCCCAAACTCATTCCGGATCTCAAGAAATTCATTCAAACTTTAAGCTCTCATTCAAATCTATGTCAAGCTTATTCATGTCGTTAAAGACCATCGCGGGTCCCCTACATCAAGCCAAGTTCAAAGAAATTTTTATTGGCTAATTTTGCACAAGTATCGATAGGAGGATCAACTTTAAAGGGTCATATCTCTTATCATACATATAACTGGGTGTCCCATGACCTACCAAATTAGAGTTCTTTGAATTAGCTTTCCAACGCACTTGGCTTCACCTTATTTAG
This sequence comes from Solanum virginianum, assembly GCA_000787875.1. NCBI lineage: Eukaryota > Viridiplantae > Streptophyta > Magnoliopsida > Solanales > Solanaceae > Solanum > Solanum virginianum. The sequence goes on from DF362215.1 coordinate 20,659, forward strand.
AGTTCGAATGAAGAAGTTATGCCCGTTTTCTTAGAACTCATCTGTGTAGGGGTATATACGGGTTTTTGCTAAATTCCGCTTCATTAATGGCATTTCATAAATTTAGTTATTTCTATTGATCTTTTGGGGATTTCTATACTATCTTAACACTTCCTAAAGACCTAAACCCTACTCCTAAAGATCAAATTCACTCTTCCCAAATGGAATATACTCTCAAATTCTCCCAAGAGCCTCTATCAAACCCCAATAAGAATTTAAGGAAACTCAAGAACAAGTTGTGGATTTCAAGACCCCATTCCAAGCTTCAAGTCTTTCTCAACTCAATGTCAAGAAATTCAAGGTCTAAGGTATGTGGATTTCATTCATGAGTTCCTTTTACCCATGAAGCCCAACCTTCTTTTTTATGAAAATTGCATGATTTCAAGTTGTATTTCTTATGGGTATCTATTATTATGAAATATGAGCATAAAATATGTTGGAATTTTATCAAATATTGTTGATTGTGCATAAATATCTATTTTGAGCTTATACTATGAAGTGATCTTTATCTATTGAGACTATACATGATTCAAGCTATGGAATTTATGAACTATTATGAAGTTTTTCATATGATTTACAAGTTACCCATGATGGAGTTTTATCATGATGTTGGTGGGCTGATTTACATGATTTTAGGATGCATTGATTTTACTATTTCATGATCTATACTCTTGTATTTTTTATGATTTGAACATGTCCTCATATGTGCCCACCAAGTGTTTGATGAAATGCCAAGTTAAGAATTTCTCAAGATGACCAAGTCAAGTGACTTCATGATGAATATGGGCTATCAAGTATGTTATGAATTCATGAAATCTTCTATGATTATGCAAGTATGAAGCTAAGCCCTTTTTCAAAGATTATACCTCTTGTGAGCTGTTTGATGTTAATGCAAGGGTAATGGTTGATGATGATCTATCCTTATGTTTTGAAGTTTGGCTCACCATTAGAGGTCAAGGATGTTCAAGAGCTACTCATGTCATGATTCTATGTTTTTCATAAGTTATTAAAGTTATGACTATTCTAATTATTCCATGGGATTAGGCTTAGTACCGATGGATAAAGGGTTTGCTCTCTTTCCTTGAACTATGTGACACCATAGAATTATGTTGTACCCTTGCAATACTAGTGGATGCATTTAGTGCACTTTCTCTTAAAGTTCTTTCCAAAATAGGATGGGCTCCCATAATGTGAAATTACTCATGAAATCCTTTTCGAAATGGGACGGGCTCCCGTAAGGTGAAATTACTCATGAAATCCTTTCCAAAATGGGGCGGGCTCACATAAGGAAGGTTACTTCTCTGAAATGGGACGGGCTCCCATAAGGTGAAATATGATTTACATTGGCAAGTAAACCACTCTTTACCGGTGAGGTGTAATTATCGGGATTCTAAGTTGTATCTCGCTTGGTCTTATTCTATGTCAGTTGAGGTCTCTTCCCATACTTATGTATTATGATCTACACAAATTGAATGATTTGTAAAGCATGATTTACTTAAGCATTGATTATACATGTCATATAGCTATTATGCTATCTATTGCTTATCATTATGCATTTTGATTATGTTGCCTATATCTTGTTACATTGCATCCTACATACTTAGTACATTTAAATGTACTAACGCATATCTATACCTACATGATGTTAACATGTAGGAACCGGAGTTTCGCTTGATCATCATCATCCTCCGTGTGGCTAGTAATATCTATTCAAGCAAGTTTGTGAGTCCTCAGTTCCGAGGACATAATTCTCTAGATTTATGTTATGTATGGACTCTTCTTATGTTGGAAACTTATAATTATGAGGGTGATCCCAGTTGGTTGTCTTGGCCCTTGCTAAGTTCTATGTCTAGAGGTGTTGTTGGACAAGTTATGTGTTATGCTTGAGTTTTGACTCATCTATGTTATTTAAGTACTAAATTCTCTCCCTTAGTCCCAATTTTTCTTGTTTATGTTTTCTCTTGTTGTTTATTCTTGGTTTCGCGACCAAGGATGTATGTATGATATGCTAAGAGTCTTGTTTGGGGTTCTTTCGGGTTCTCCATTCGCCGTGTCACGTCTATGCCCTAATTTGGGTTGTGACATTAGCTCCTTCAATTCAAGTATTATTTAATTCATTCAACAGAGATTATAAATTGATAATAATAAAATTATTGAGAATTTGTGTGTATGTATGTCATCAATAAGCATGGATAAGCTATTGCTTTGTTACATTATATTACCAATTTAAATAATTTTTTTGAATTCAATGAAAGTATCTGAAAATAAAGTCATTCATACCATTAACAAACAATGAAACGAACTGCTCAAACAAGTACCATTGAATTTCTCATCTAAGTATCACAATGAGTACTGAATTTTCTAAAACAAGATGAAGAGTTGACAAGTGAGAAAGGTAGCAAAAATCCAGTAGAAATGCTCCAAATTATGAGGGACTTGTGGAAGATTCTTTAATCATGCTCATTCTGAAAACCTTGTTCGTGGAACTTCTACAATGAGTCAAATTTCAACTTTTTTTCGATAAATAAGAGCTTATATATGCAAATGAAAAATATAAATTTTATCTATTTTAGGGATCAATTAATTGTCACAATTGAGACTTGGGTGTGATGGCACTTGCCTTAACCCACCAAGATAAGTAAGCCTAATCTTGTAATAGTGTCATTCTCGACAACAAACATGTCGAATTGAAGTTGGGCAACAATTATGTCACGACCCAACCTCGTGGGCCGTGACTAAGGCCCAAGTGGGGCCCCCAAATGCGACCACAAAATCAAATTTCAAACAGATATCTTACATTTACAAAAATTTCGACAGAGTTTTCTTTATTTTACTAACTATCCCAAAATGACCTGCATATCAGAAAATGCCAATAGAGACCAAATAGAGCCAACAGAATATCATATATGCGTATACGGGCCGACAAGGCCGCTGTGGCGGGTAAAACCGCCCATCAAACACATCATGCAGGTCTAATCAGACAGACTAGGTACAACCCACACGCTTATGTATCCACAGACCTCTAAACAAACTGACAGAATCATGGGATGGGATAGGGCCCCGTTGCTGGGCACAACCCACACACTTATGTATCCACAGACCTCTAAACAAATTGACAGAATTATAGGACGGGACAGGGCCCCGTCGTACCCCTGAACGAATATATATA
>DF362215.1:39618-55452 GCA_000787875.1 Solanum virginianum
CTTGAAATCATATAGGGGACTTAAATTAGTACCTTAGGCTTAAGTAGAGTGGAAGAGATATGGATATCGCTTTCTCATATCCGCCTCGACTTCCCATGTGGCACTTTGAACTTGTTGGCTCCTCCAAAGGGCCTTGATGGAAGCTACATCTTTGTTTCTCAACCTCTTCACTTGTCTATCCAAAATCTCTACTGGAACCTTTTCATAAGTCAAGTTGTCTCCAACAATATCCACAACATCCGATGGAATAATAACATTTGGATCACCCACACATTAGATACATGAAAGATTGGATGAAAGGAACTGCATTAGAACATCCAAAGGCACTATAGCATGCGGGTCACCCACACACTTTATAAACATGGACACATAAAAGACCTGATGAACCATGTCTATCTCCATAGGCAACTCCAACTCATATGCCACCTTACTAATCCTCTCAAAACTCTATAAGGACCTATAAACCTTGGGGTTAACTTCTCCTTCTTTCCAAATTGAACCATACCCTTCATAGATGAGACTTTCAAATAGACCCAATCACCAACCTTAAACTGAAGATAACTTCTCCTCACATCGGAGTAGGACTTTTGTCTACTTTGGGCTGTTCAATGTCTCCCTAATCAACCTCACTTTCTCCAAGGCTTCCATAACTAAATTCAGACCTAGTAAATTCATTTCCCCCACTTCAAACCACCCAACCAGAGATCTACAATGCCTACCATAAAGAGCCTCAAAAGGAGCCATACTAATGCTTGAGTGGTTGCTATTGTTGTAAGCAAATTAAATGAGTGGAAGATGTTTATCCTAACTACCTTTAAACTCCAAAACATGAGCTCTAAGCATATCCTCAAGGGTTTATATAGTCCTCTCAGCTTGACCATCAATTTGAGGGTGAAAGGTCGTGCTAAGCTTAACCTTGGTACCAAGACCTCTTTGGAAGGACCTTCAAAATTGAGAAGTGAATTGAGCACCATGATCCGAAATGATAGACAAAGGCAACCCCATGCAATCTAACCACCTTATGAATGTACAATTTGGCATAATCTTCGGTACCATATATAGTTTTGACCGGTAAGAAGTGAGTCGACTTTGTCATTCTATCCAAAACAACCCAAATAGAGTCAAAATATTTTCTAGTCTTAGGCAACCCAATCACAAGATCCATGTTGATTTCCTCCAACTTCTAAGTAGGAATCTCTATATCTTGGGCTAGGCCACCCGACCTTTGATGTTCCGCTTTTACTTATTGGCAATTGCAAGATCTTGTTTTGACTTTACCTCTTCAATCAAGGAATACTTAGAACCATCAATAACCACTACACCACCATTATCAACTTCCTCTAACCTAACCCTCAATTTAGCTAACCGATGGACCTTTCTAGTCACCTCTTTGACACTATCTTCAATATGAGCTAGACTACCTATAGACACCTTACTTAGAGCATTGGCCACAATATTTGCTTTGCCGGGGTGATAATGCACACTCAAATCATAATCTTTATAGAGCTCTAACCACCTTCTTTGTCTCATGTTAAGATTTTTTTGGGTGAACACATATTGGAGACTCTTATGGTCGGTGAACACATCAACAAGAACCTCATATAAGTAGTGATACCAAATTTTCAAGGCAAATAACACAGCTGCCAATTCAAGATCATGGGTAGGATAATTCTTCTCATGCGCCTTAAGTTGTCTAGAGGCATATGCTATCACCTTACCACTTTGCATCAAAACACACCCCAACTCAATTCTTGAGGCATCACAATATACAATAACCCTTCTAATAGAGACAAGATAGGAGTGGAGACAAGCTTATCTTTCAAAGTTTAGAAAAAATTTTCACACTCATTGGTCCATACAAATTTTACTTTCTTTTGTATCAATTTAGTCACAGGAGAAGCAATAGAAGAGAAGTCATTCACAAGCCTCCGGTACTAACCCGCCAAACCCAAGAAACTTCTAATGTCTGATGGAGTCAAAGGTTTAGGCTAATTCTTAATCACCTCCATCTTCTTAGGATCCACCTTAATACTATCACCCGACACATGTCTCAAAAATGCAACCTCTTTCAACTAAAACTCATATTTTTCATATTTGGCATACAACCTTTCCTCGCTTAAGATTTGCAACACCATCCTCAAGTGATTTACATACTCCTCCTCACTATAGGAATAAATCAAGATATCATTAATAAAAACTATGACAAACAAGTCAAGGTAGGATTTAAAGACCCTATTCATGAGATCCATAAATATAGTCGGTGCATTAGTAAAACCGAAGGATATAACCACAAACTCAAAGCACCCATACCTAGTCCAGAAAGTCGTCTTGGGAATATCACACTCCCTTATTTTCACTTGGTGATACCGAGATCGAAGATCAATCTTAGAGAAGTGACTAGCCCCTTGAAGTTGATCAAAAAGGTCATCAATCCTTGGTAGAGGGTATTTGTTCTTTATGGTAACTCTATTAAGTTGTCAGTAATAAATGCACATTCTAAGAGAACCATCATGCTTCTGCACAAACAACATCGATGCACCCCAAGGTGATTTACTAGGCCTTATAAAACCCTTCTCTAACAAATCTCTGAATTTCTCCTTCAACTCTGTGAGGGCTATACGGTAAGGGAGAATAGAAATGAGTTGAGTATTGGGAAGGAGGTCTATAACAAAATCTATTTTCCTTTCGGGGGGAACACTGGGAAGCTCATTAGAAAAGACATAAAGAAACTCATTAACCACCAGAATCGACTCTATAGGAAGGACTTTGGACTCAACATCCCTAACCCTCACAAGATGATGGAGACACCCATTAGAAATCAACTTTTGGGCTTTAAGGCAAGAAATAAATCTACCCTTGACTACCACATCACAACTTTCAGACTGAAGGACGAGTTCATTAGGGAATTGGAATTTAACTCTACGGGTTTTACAATCAATAGAAGCATAATATGCATGCAACTAATCCATTCCAATAATGACATCAAAATCCACTATATCTAATTCAATAAAATCATAAGGCAAGATTTTATGCAAAATAGAAACGGGACAATTTCTATAGACTCTTTTAGCAATAATGGACTCACTAACGGGTGTAGACACTTCACAAGGTTCACACAACAATTGGGGACTAATATGAAACTTTTTGGCAACAAAAGGAGTAATAAAAAAGAGTGGCAACCAAATCTATCAATGCATACATATCAAAATCAATAATATTTAACATAAAGGTGATGACATTGGGCACCTCATTCACCCTTTGTCTCCCTTGAAGAGCATAGAATCAATTTTGCCTTGGTGCACCCCCTTGCTGGCCTCCTCTTCCCATTTGACCCATATTTGCACCTTTGCCTTACGGACGACCATCTCCAACTTTGGGTTGAGCATGAGGACAATCAATAACCATATGGCCAACTTCACCACAATCAAAGCAAGCATTTGAATTTCTCAAAAAAGGCCCACTATGATTCTTTTCACACCTTGGACATCTAGGCTTTACCAGTCCTCTAGTACTACCATGGAACATTTGATAACCTCTTGTTGGAAGCATTGGATGACCCTTGGCCTTGGAACTTGTGGCCTTGAGGAAACTGGCCACGTTTGGAATTTCGAAACCCACCTTCAAAATGGGCCCTCTTGGCCTCACCACTTCTTTTCTTTCTAAGCTTTTCCCCCTCTAGTTGTTCGGTATAAATCATGAGGAAAGACAAATTTATATCACCCACTAACATGGCAGTTCAACATTTCTCATTCACCAAGTCAGATACACCCGACACAAATTTATTTATCCTTGACCTTGGCTCGATAACCAATTGTGAGGCATACTTGGAGAGTTAGTTGAACTTGAGGGCATACTCTCTCACACTCATAGACCCTTTCTTTAGATTCATAAATTTCATCATCTTCGCCTCCCTTAACTCAATAGGAAAGAACCGGTTAAGAAATGCCACTATTCATTCCTCCCAAGGGATAGCATCACCAATCCCCTTCTCCATCTTCTATTGAGTGAACCATATTTGAGCCATCGTTTTGAGTTAGTAGGCCGCCAACTTAGCTTTCTCCTCCGAGCTAACCCTCATAACAAACAACACCTTATACACCTCATCAATGAATTCTTGGGGGTCCTTATCTAACTTGGATCCATGGAACTCTGATGGGTTCATTCTAGTAAAATCTCTCACCCTTGAGGACGGAGTAGGAGCATAAGGGGCTTGGGCCCCTTGGTTCAATTGATTTGTCATGGTATGGTCTAACACAGTGATAGTATCTCGGAACTCATCATCGGCCACTCTCCCATCTTGAGGAGCAAGAGGGGCTGGTTGTTTCTCGGGTGTATGGTTTCTTCTTCCTCTTAGAACCGGTATGATCTGGAATAGTAAAGAACATTGGTTAGAGGAAAAAGCCTTTCTAAAGCACGACATAGATATTGAAGAAGGGAAATATTCCTTAAAATGCCTCATAGCCTCTTACTCATAGTTGTGGAGCACTTCACAACTATGAACAAGACACTAATCAATACGGTGTGTTGGATTCTGAGGACCATTAATAACCTATTGCTCTGATACTAATTTTTTCAAGACCCAAGCCTAGGGCCTAGATATGACATGGTGAATAGGAACCCGAAGAAACCCAAATAAGCCTCTTAGCATATCAATTACACATCCTTGGTTGCGGAAGCAAAGTAAACAATAATAAGAGATAATACAAAGGGAAAATGAGACTATGGAAAGTTTTTGTTATCATAAAAACATAGAGAGTCAAGCTTATAGCATAAATACATCAATTGTTCTAACAACACCTCTAAACATAGATTGGAGCGGGTGATATCATGTTGGCAAAAGTATGCGTTAGTACATTTGGATGTACTAAGTATGTAGGATGCAATGCAATTGTGGGAAGAGAACTCAACTGACAAAAATTAAGACCAAGCGAGCTACAACTTGGAATCCCGATGATTACTTCTCACCAGTAAAGAAGTGGTATACTTGCCAAGGTAAACCATACTTCAATTTATGGGACCTGTCCCATTTCAGAGAAGTAACCTTCCTTATGGGAGCTTGTCCTATTTTGGAAATGATTTCATGAGAAACTTTTCCCTACAGGAGCCCATCCCATTTCGAGAAGAAATTCAAGAGAAAGTGCACTAAATGGATCCAATAGTATAGCAAGGGTGTAATATAATCCTATGTTGGCACATAGTTCAAGGAAAGAGAGCAAACCCTTTATCCATCAGTGCTAAGTCTAATCCCACGGAATACTTATAATAATCATACTTTAATAACTTACAATAAATATGGATTCATGACATGAGTAGCTCTTAAACATACTTGACCTCTAATGGTGAGCCTAACTTGAAACATGACAATAGATCATCATCAAACATTACCCTTTTATTATTATCAAAGGCTCACAAGAGGTAAAATCTTGAAAATAGGGCTTAACTTCATACTTGCATAATCATAGACAATTTCATGAATTCATAACATACTTGATAGCCCATATTCATCATGAAGTCACTTGACTTATAAAACATATAATTAACTTGAGAATTCATCACTTAACATTTTATCAAATACTTGGGGGGTATATAATGCTTGTTCAAAATCATGTAATTCAAGAGTGAACTCATGTGAGAAAACTCAATGCACATCAACCCACTAACATATTGCAAAACCCTCATGTGAGATACTTTGAAATCCATCATCAAATTTCATAATAGATCATAGTTTCATAGTTCAAAACATACATAGTCTCAATAGACAAAACCAACATATTTCATGCTTGGAGTCCATAATAAAATATACCCATAATAAAATATACCCATAATAAAATATACCCATAGATAATACAACTTCAAAACATGCAATTTTCATAAGATAGGAAGATTGGGCACCATGGGTGAAAGGACCCAATGGTTGAAACCTACATACCTAAATTTAGGGATTCCTTGATGTATACGTGAAGGAGACTTGAAGCTTAAATGGAATTCTTGAGATTCAGAATTAAGCTTGAGACACTTGAATTTTGATGAAATATTTGGCTAAAGCTTGGAGAGGTTTCTGAGAAGGTCTTGTTATGACCCAAGCCTAGGACTTAGACGTGACACGGCAAATGGGGAACCCGAAGGAACCCCAAACAAGCCTCTTAACTTGTCATTACACATCCTTGGTCGCGGAAACATATAAAAGACATATAGATTAAGAATAGGGACAATGAGGCTAAGGGAAAAGCTTGCATAAATGTCATAATCAAGAGTCAAGAGTCAAGGCTCATACATAAATACACAACATGTCCAATAAGCACCTCTAATACATAGATAGAGCGGGGGACAAGACAAAGCTATCAGGCTTAGCCTTATATTCAATGGAACATAACAAAGTGTCTCAATAGAAATCAAGGGAAAGAACATAAACTAAGGTCCCTGAAGTGGATGACTCACAAACAAGCTTGGAATAGCACCGTCTAACCATGTGGAGGAGAAGGATGATCAACTTGAGCACCAGTCCCTATATGGTGATATCATGTAGGCAAGAGTATGCGTTAGTACGTTAAATATACTAAGTATGTGGGATACAATGCAATAAGAGATAGGCTTTATGATCATATGCATAATAATAGGCAATAGGCATAATATAACAATATGACATATACGATCAATGCATAAGTAAAACATGCTTAAGTAATCAATGCTCATATAAGGTATCATATGTGAATAATAAACCAAGCTAGATTTCCAAGGTATAAACCCCTTGGGGTTAGTGATGATGCTGTCCTATCACTTAGGTGGATGAGTACTAACCCTCATCTCGGTTGGTGATAATGCTACCCCATCACCTAGGTGGATGAGTAGGAACCCTCATCTCGGTTGATGAGTATAAACCCCTATCTCAGTTAGTGATGATGCTACCCTATCACTAGGTGGAAAAGTACTAACCCTTCCCTCTGTTATCCGGGCTCTTGTCCCCCCGGATCGGGCATGGTCTAATGCAACACTTTATATAGAGTTCATCATATGCATAAGCTCACTTCATTATTATAACATAAATCATATCATATACATAAGCTTCTTTCATTATCATAACATCATTCACATCATAACTCATGCTTTGGACCTTCAATTCCTCAAGAAACCTTAGTCGAACATTTTATCAAACATTTGGGTATGTAATGGGGGTAAAAGACCATACAATTTACAAATGAAATCATGCAAGAAAATATGTTGTAAAACCATCAATCAACACCTCGCAACACCACCAAGACATTCATATCAAAACCTCACATCAAATCCAACATTATATCGAAGATTTAGAGCTCAAAACATGCTAAAATAATCATACTTTCATGAACTAAATCATTATGCAGTAAATTCCTTAATACATAAGACCCACATGTAAAATCAACTTTAAATGATGAAATATTAGTAAAAAGGAGGCTTAGGCACCATGGGGGAAAGGACCGTATGGTTCAACACCACATACCTTAGCTTTAGAGAAGTCCTTGGTGAAGGTTGAAGATGGAGGCTTAAAACTTGAAGAGAATCATTAAATCTGGATGAGGGTTTTGAGTCTTGAAATTTAGAGTGTAAATATGGCTAAGTGTTTTGGGAAGTATTGGGAAATATTTAGGATGATATAAGGGTGAAATTTGACTAAGTATAGATAAGAACACGTTTGGGAAACTTGGGCCCAACACTTAGAATGTTTTGGGCTGCACAAGAAAAACACTGCCAGGTAAATACACATCTCTATGTCATGGAGAGGACGCGGAGAAGATTTTGTACTGATTTTAGACTGCATAGGAAAACACTGTTAGGCGAAAAACACATCTCTGCGTCACAGAGAGGACACAGAGAGGAATTTATACTAAAGCGCGCCCAAGGCGTATCACAGAGGCATCGCGAACAACTCACTCGAAATCATCCCTTAAAGATTTATAATTGCTATTCTTGCACTGTTAAATTGAGATTAGACTATTTTTCACCTAATTTTGATCCCATGATTATTAATATGAAGTTGGATTTTCGAAATAATAAATGAATTTTTAGATATATGGAAATCAAAATTTTGGGCATTCCAAGGAATATTTTAGGCACTTTTTTTTGGCTCGTTTCAATATCTCCCTCTTGGGAACATTCGTCCCCGAATGTAAAAGAGACATACAAGACAAGAGTAATCATGAACAAATCAGCCCCAACAAGAATACAACATAACATATAAAACACCATTTTCAAAATCTCAACATGAGTGTAAAATCGTCATAAGTTTACCAAATTAAACATGAATGCATATGAATGACATAGGGGCTGAAATGTAAGACTTGAAGTCACATATGGGTCTTCAAATTAGTACCTTAGACTTGAGTAGAGTGGAAAAGATAAGTATACCGCTTTTGCATTTCTGCTTCGACCTCCCAAGTAGCACTTTCGGCTTGTTGGTTCCTCTAAAGGACATTAGCGGATGCCATCTCTTTGTTCCTCAATCTCTTCACTTGCCTATCAAAGATCTGAACCGAAACCTCCTCATAAATCAAGTTATCCTCAACAACATCCACATCATCAAGAGGAACAATGGTATTAGGATCACCAACTCATTTTCTCAACATAGAGACATGGAACACCGGATAAACCAAATTCATTTCACTAGGTAACTTCAACTCATAAGCTACCTTGCCAACCCTTTTAATCACCTCATAAGGACCAACATACCTTGGACTTAACTACCTTTTTTTACCAAAATAGACTACACCTTTGCCCTCTTAATCACCTCATCAGGACCAACATACCTTGGACGCAACTTCCCCTTTTAACCAAAACGGACTATACCTTTCATTGGAGAAACCTTCAAATAAATCCAATCACCCACTTGGAATTCTAGGCCTCTCTTCTTAGATCAGCATAGGATTTCTGACGACTTTGGGCTGTCCTCAACCTTTCCCTAATCATCTTAACCTTCTCAAGAGCCTCCATAACCAGATCAGGCCATAATAAAGCCACCTCTCTAACCTCAAACCAACACACCGGTGATCTACAACGTCTCCCATAAAGAGCCACAAAAGGAGCCATACTGATGCTAAAGTGATAGCTATTGTTGTAAGCAACCTCAATCATTTTTAGATGGTCATCCCAACTACCTTTAAGCTCCAAGACAAAAGCCCTAAGCATGTCTTCAAGTGTTTGAATTGTCCTTTCGGCTAGGCCATCCGTTTGATGGTGGAACGCCTTACTAAGGTGAACTTTGGTACCAAGACCACTTTGAAATGACCACCAAAAGTGTGAAGTGAATTGTCCACCCCAGTTTGACATTATTGATAGAGGAACCCCATATAACCTTACTAACCCATAGATGTACAACCTTGCATACTCTTCAGCCCCATATGTAGTCTTGACCGATAGAAAGTGAGCCAACTTTATCATCCTATCAACCACCACCCATATGGAATCAAAACCCTTCCTAGTATTGGGCAACCCAACTACAAAATCCATGTTAATCACCTCCCACTTCCAAGTAGGAATTACTATGTCTTGGGTTAGGCCACCCAGCCTTTGATGTTTAGCTTTGATTTGTTGACAACTATAGCAACCGAAAACAAATTTGGCAATGTCCCTTTTCATGCCTCCCCACCAATACACATCCCTCAAGTCTCTATACATTTTGGTGGAACCGGGGTGGATAGAGTTTGGCAATGTCCCTTTTCATGCCTCCCCACCAATACACATCCCTCAAGTCTCTATACATTTTGGTGGAATTGGAGTGGATAGAATAAGAAGAGTTATGGGCCTCAACAAGAATTATCTCCTTCAAACCATCAATGCATGACACACATAACCTACCTTGGTAGCTAAGGGCCCTATCTCCCCCTTGGGATAAAACCTCTATTTTTCCCTCTTTCACAAAAGCCTTTAATTCAAGCAAGGAGGAGTCTAGAACTTGTTTTGCTATCACCTCATCAACGAAAGAAAATTTAGAACCATCAACAACAACAATACTATTACCCATATTTTCCAACCTCACCCCCAATCTAGCCAATCTATGCACCTCCCTAGCCATCTCTCTATCACCACCATCCACATGAGGTAGGCTACCCATGGACGCCCGACTCAAAGCATCTGCCGTAACTTTTGCCTTAACCGGATGGTAATGCACACTCATATCATAGTCCTTAAGGAGTTCTAGCCACCTTCTTTGTCTCAAGTTAAGATCTTTTTGTGTGAAGACATATTGAAGGCTCTTATGATCAGTGAAGATCCACATGCACCCTATACAAATAATATCACCAAATTTTTAGCGCAAACACCATGGCGGCTAATTCAAGAGCATGGGTAGGGTAGTTCTTTTCATGCACCTTGAGTTGCCTAGAACCATAGGCTATGACTTTACCATTTTGCATTAGCACACAACCTAAACCTACTCTAGATGCATCAAAATATACCATAAAACCCTTAAGCCTATCCGATAATGACAATATAGGAGCGAACATAAGTCTATCTTTTAATGTTTGAAAGCTTTTCTCATATTTATCGGTCCATACAAGCTTTACCTACCTTTGAGTCAATTTTGTCATAGGAGAAGCAATGGAGGAGAACCCATTCACAAACCTTCTATAGTAACTAGTAAGGCCCAAGAAACTCCTAATATCCGACGAAGTTAATGGTCCAGGCCAATTCCTAATCACATCAGTCTTCTTAGGATCTACTTTTATGCCATCCCCTGACAACACATGGCCTAAGAATGCAACCTTCCCCAACCAAAACTCACACTTGTCATATTTAGCATACAATATCTCCTCCCTCAAGCTTTGTAACACAACACTCAAATGGCCCATATGCTCTTCCCTACTATAAGAATAGATCAAAATATTATCAATGAAGACCATAACAAGGGAATCAAGGTAGGGTTTGAAGACCCTATTCACTAGGTCTGTGAAGATGGTCGGTGCATTAGTCAACCCAAATGACATCACCATAAATTCATAGTGCACATATCTAGTCTAGAAGCCCATCTTGGGAATATCACACTCCCTCACCCTCACTTGATGGTACTTGGACCGAAGATCAATCATAGAGAAAAAGCTAGCCCCTTGCAATTGGTCAAACAAGTCATCAATTCTTGGAAGAGGATATCTATTCTTTATAGTGACCCTATTGAGTTATTGGTAGTCAATTCACATCCTAAGTGACCTATCTTTCCTCTTCATAAACAATACTAGTACGTCCCAATGGGATTGGCTAGGTCTAATAAAAAAAATTTCCAACAAATCTTTCAATTGTTCTTTTAACTCCTTCAACTCCACCAGGGCTATACGGTAAGGAGGAATAGAGATAGGTTGAGTGTCGGGAAGGAGATCTATGCCAAAATCTATCTCTCTTTTGGGAGGGACACTGGGAAGGTCATTTGGGAGGACATAAAGGAACTCACTTACAATCGGAACCGACTCAATGGAAGGGACTTTAGACTCCATATCTTTAATCCTTACAAGATGATACAAGCACCCCTTGGAAAACAACCTATGGGCTTTAATGTATGAGATGAACCTACCCCTTACTACCACATCATGATTTTCCCATTCAAGGATGGGTTCATTTAGGAATTGAAACTTGACCCGATAGGTTCTACAATCAATAGAAGCATAGTAGGCATACAACCAATCCATCGCAAGAATAACATCAAAATCAACCATATCTAATTAAACAAGATCACAAGGTAGTATTTTATACAAGATGCAAACCAAACAATTTCTAAACACCCTCCTAGCAATAATAGATGCACCAATAGGAGTAGACACTTCATATGACTCATGCAACAACTCTGACTCAACATGGAACTTTTTAGCAACAAAAATGGTAACAAAAGAAAGGGTGGCACCCAAATCAATCAAAGCATATATACAAGATCAAAGATTTTTAACATACCGATAATGATATCGAGAATCTCACCAACCCCTTGCCTCCCATGTAGAGCATAGAACTGGTTGTGCCTTGGGGCACCACCTTGAGGACAACCTCTACCCAATAGGACCGCATTTGTACCCCGAACCTTTCCATAATTTCTTGGACAATCTACTTTCTTGTGACCAAGCTCCCCACAACCATAGCATGCATTGGTACCCCTCAAACATGGGCCATTATAACTCTTCCCACATCTAGGGCACACATCATTAGGAGCCACACCACTATTACCTTGAGGTCTAGGGAAGTCATTGGCAAACTCCCTATTTGTAGCATAAGGAGGCCTTTGGCCTTATGGAAGTCTAACACCCTTGTGCAACTTGCCCTCAAAATGGGCCCTTTTGGCCTCATAGCCCTTTCTTTTTCTCAGCTTCTCTTCTTCCATTTGCTCGGCATATGTTATCAACCAAGACAAGTCCATGTCACCAATAAGCAAGGTGGACCGACATTCTTCACTTACCAAGTCAGAAACCCTATAACAAACTTATTTGTCCTTGACCTAGAGTCGGCCACCAAGTGAGGAGCATACTTTGAAAGTTGATTAAATTTGAGGGTATATTCCCTCACACTCAAACCACCTTATTTCAAGTTCAATAAACTCAACCAACTTCGCTTTCCTAAGCTCAAGGGGGAAGAATTGATTAAGGAAGGCCAATTTGAATTCCTCCCAAAGCACCACATAGCCATTACCTTTCTCACCTTTACATAGATCATACCAAATTTGGGCTACCTCTTTGAGTTGGTACGCTGCCAACTCCGCCTTCTCATTTGGCCCAACACCTATTATAGATAAGATTTTATAGACCTCCTCGATAAACTCTTGTGGATCTTTATCCACCTTTGACCCATGTAAAGCCGAAGGATTCATCCCCATGAAATCTCTCACCCTAGCTCCCGGGGTAGTAGCATGAAGGGCTTGGGCCCATTGTTGGACTTGTTTGGCTACCACTTAGGCAAGCATAGTAAGAGCATCCCGGAGCTTACCATTGGTATCTTGCTCCTCGGGAGTTCGGACACATCTTCCTCTAATGTTTAGCATGATCTAGCATAGTAAAGAACAATCATTGCGGGGGAGAGAAACTTATCACAACTCTATAGTACGACTTAGAACATGAAGAAAGGAAATATTTCCTAAAATGTCTCATAGCCTCCTACTCATAGTCATAGCACGCTTCACAACCATGAATAGGACACTAAAAGACGCGGTATGTTGGAATCCGAAGATCTATCGACCTAGTGCTCTGATACCAAGTTTGTCACGACCCAAGCCTAGGACTTAGAAGTGACACGATGAATGGGGAACCCGAAGGAACTCCAAAAAAAGCCTCTTAACTTGTCATTACACATCCTTGGTCGCGGAAGCATACAAAAGATAGATAAATTAAGAATAGGGACAATGGGGCTAAGGGAAAAGCTTGCGTAATGTCATAATCAAGAGTCAAGAGTCAAGGTTCATACATAAATACACAATATGTCCAACAAGCACCTCTAGTACATGGATAGAGTGAGGACCAAGACAAGCTACCGGGCTCACCCTCATAGTTAATAGAACATAAGAAAGTATCTCAATACAAATCAAGAGAAAGAACATAAACCAAGGACCTCGAAGTGGAGGACTCACCAACAAGCTTGGAAAAGCACCGTCTAACCACGTGGAGGAGGAGGATAATCAACATAAGCACCGATCCCTTCATATTGATATCATGTAAGCAAGACTATGTGTTAGTACATTTGCATGTACTAAGTATGTGGATGCAATGCAACAAGAGATAGGCCTCATGATCAACATGCATAACAATAGGCAATAGGCATAATATAGTAATATGACATGTACGATCAATACATAAGTAAAGTATGCTTAAGTTGCCCATGCTCATATAAGGTATCATATGTTAAGAATAAACCAAGCTAGATTTCCAAGGTACAAACCCCTTGGGGTTAGTGATGATGTCGCACTATCACTTAGGTGGATGAGTACTAACCCTCAACTCAGTTGGTGATAATGTCACCCCATCACCTAGGTGGATGAGTACGAACCCTCATCTCAGTTAGTGATAATGATGCCCCATAACTAGGTGGAGAAGTACTAACCCTTCCCTCGGTTATCCGGGCTCTTGTCCCCCTAGATCGGGCATGGTCTAATGCAACACTTTATATATCGCAAGAATAACATCAACCCTCGGTTATCCGGGCTCTTGTCCCCCTAGATCGGGCATGGTCTAATGCAACACTTTATATAGAGTTCATCAAATGTATAAGCCCATTTCAGCATCATAACATCAATCATATCATATACATAAGCTCATTTCATCATCATAACATCATTCACATCATAACTCATGCTTTGGACCTTCAATTCCTCAAGAAACCCTAGCTAAATATTTTATCAAATACTTGGGGGGTGTAATGGGGGTAAATGACCATACAATTTAGAGATGATATCATGCAAGAAATCTATCTTAAAACCATCAATCAACACCTTGCAACACCCCCAAGACATTAACATCAAAACCCCATATCAAATCCAACATTAGATCTAAGATTTAGAGCTCAAAACATGCTAAAACAACCATACTTTTGTGAACTAAAATCACTGTGAAGTAAATTCCTTATTATACAAGACCTATATGTAAAATCAACTTTAAATCATGCAATATTAGTAAAAAGGAGGCTTAGGCACCATGGGTGAAAGCACCTAATGGTTCAACACCACATACCTTAGCTTTGGAGAAGTCTTTGGTAAAGGTTAAAGATGGAGGCTTGAAGCTTGAAGAGAATCCTTAAATCCGGATGAGGGTTTTGAGTCTTGAAATTTGGAGTGTAAATATGGATAAGTGTCTTGGGGAGTATTGGGAAATGTTTAGTATGATATGAGGGTAAAATTTGACTAAGTATAGATAAAAATACGTTTGGAAAACTTGGGCCCAACACTTAGAATATTTTTTAC
Organism: Solanum virginianum; assembly: GCA_000787875.1. Lineage (NCBI taxonomy): Eukaryota > Viridiplantae > Streptophyta > Magnoliopsida > Solanales > Solanaceae > Solanum > Solanum virginianum. Next base: position 54,509 of record DF362215.1, read on the forward strand.
CACACAGGAAAACACTGCCAAGAGAAAAACATATCTCCACGTTGCGGAGAGGAATTTATACTAAAGCGCGCCCATAGCGTGTCGCGAAGGCATCACGAACAACTCACTGGAAATCGTTCCTTAAAAATTTATAATTGTTATTTTTTCGTTCTTAAATTGAGGTTAGACCTTTTTTCACCTAATTTTGACCCTTTGATCACAAATATGAAGTCAAATTTTCAAAATAACGAATAAATTTTTAAATATATGGAAATCAAAATTTTGGGCATTCTGTGGCATATTTTGGGCACTTTTTGGGGTGGTTGTTTTAGGTCATGAGTGATATAGAGTTGCAAAATGGCTAAGTATAGGTGTTTTTACGCATAAATGGGTATGAGGCTATGACCCCAAGGCTCTTGGACCGAAATAAGAAACTTAAGGAAAATAATGTACATCGCCGCGCCAGGCTCTAGAAATCATAAATTTTCAAAAATTATTTTTCATTATGGATCCTCTAATATTGAGGTTATACCCATTTCTCACCTAATTTTGCCCCTGATCATGAATATTAAGTCAGATTTTTGATATCACGCATGAATTTTGAGATATATGAAAATTATGATTATGGGATTTTCCAAGGCACATTTTTAGGACGTTTTATCCACCAAACTATTTTGGCAAAGAGATAATTTTTCCATTGGCAGCTACAGTAGGTTAACTCTTGCAAATAGATATAGCAACCAAGAATAAAATCAGATCTAGTTGTGAGACGATAAAGGTTATGGTAGATTTGCTTGGTGAATTCCCAAAAGAATTTATCTTGGTTTCAAGAACAAAACAACTGGGAAAATCAAAGAGAAATTGATTGACATTGAGTACGATTACATTCCAAAGTATTACAAAAACCATAAGCTTCAGGGACATGATAAAAAGAATGTCATATTATGCACTTGGAATTATATCCG
>DF362215.1:56492-73200 GCA_000787875.1 Solanum virginianum
CGAACTGCAACTTAATCTTAGAAAAGTGTTTAGTTCATTGTAGTTAGTCAAATAAGTCATCTATCCTTGGGGTGGATAATTGTTCTTAATGGTGACCTTATTTAGTTGCCGATAATCTATACACATTCAGAATGACCCATCCTTCAGCTTCACAAACAATACCTAATGAAGCCTTTTTCTAATAAGCCCCTTGATTGCTTCTTTAACTCCTTTAACTCCGTCAGGGCTATTCTATGAGGAGGAATAGAGATAGGTTGAGTGTTGAGCAAAAGGTCTATACAAAAATTTATTTTTCTTTCGGGAGGAACATCGGGTAATTCTTTTGAAAAGGCATCGACAAATTCATTTACAATGGAAATTGACTCAAGAGAGGGGACTTTGGAAATGACATCTCTAACCCTTACTAAATAGTATATGCACCCCTTAGAGATTATTTTTCAAGCATTAAGCTAAGAGACAAACTAACCTCTACATGAAGTACTACTACCCTTCCACTAAAAAATAGACTCACTTAAAAATCAGAATTTGACCTTACAAGTTTGATAATATATAGAAAAGTAGGAAGTATGCAACTAATCCATCCCAAATATGACATTAAAATTAAGCACAAGGAGTTCTACCAAATCACAAGGGATGACTTTATGCAAAATGGACATGGGACAATTTCTATAAACCCTTTGTGCAACTATAGACTCTCCTACGGGAGTACAAACTTAAAAAGACTCATTTTGCACTTCGAGACGTGCATGAAATGTATTAGCAAGGAATGGGTTAAAACAAAGACAAATTTTATCCTGGATCAAACAAGGCATATGTATCAAAATCATAAACTTTTATGTCAAGTCCCAATTCCGATCACAATGGCACCTATTGGATCTTACCTACAAGCAAGCCAATTACCCCATCCTCAGGGTACCGTCCTAGCTCTCTAGTAATAATCATAACTAATACAACAACAATCTACCAACTGAAACCTACCCAGAACCTGAAAGTCAGTTGTACAAAGCTACAATAGACAAAAGACTACTATACAAGGCCAACATTTGAAAGAAAAAGATGACCATCAACAGAAGGAGACTGCAAGGTTTCTGGAACTGCCGGTACTCAAAAATAAGAAGTCTCCTATGCACTCCCCGATCCCGTGATATTAGTGCCCCCAGATATGACCTAGACTTGCACCATAAGAAGATGCAAAAGTAGGGGTGAGTAACAGAATAAGGCACCCAGTAGGCATCATTGCCTGACTAAGTGAAATAATGTACATAATGAAGCTCAGAAGTGTATAAACGTAATAATCTTGTAAATCAACCCCATAACCTCAATCGAACCAAACCATCAAACTCTATATGGTTGTAAGGCCCTAGTGTCTATGCCTATACGCCACCTGAGCCTCTATAAGCCTGGAAGGTGTACCTGCATACAATCTAGCCAACGAATCATCACCGAACCTGATAGAATCATCACAGAGGCCCACTCTCAACATCACGTGGATCAAGGTTAAGTTGTGCATGAGTGTAAGGCCCTAGTATCTATGCCTAAATGCCCCCCTAAGCCCTCATAAGCCTAGAAAGTACACCTATGCATAATCAGATATGTACAGGTATGTAGATCCATAGGTAATCAATCGGCCCTCAGCACTAAGTGCCATATAACAACCGGGTCCTCGAGCTATCTAGGAACTATCATCACATGGGGCCTCGAACTCCTAATCCTTCGACCTGGCCACCCGATGTTTGATGTTCGGCTCTGACTTGTTGCCAATTATGGCAACCAATTATGAATTTAGCAATATCTCTTTTCATGACACCCCACCAATACACTTCCCTCAAATCTCTATATATCTTGGTAGAACCCAGGTAAATGGAATAAGATGAATTGTGAGCCTCATTCAAGATCAAGTTTCTCAAGCTATCGACATCAGGCATATATAACCTACCTTGGTATCTAAGGACACCATCTCCTCCTTAGGAGAAAACTGCCACCTTGCCATCCTTCACCAATGACTTCAATTCTGATAATCCAGGGTCAAGGTTATGTTTGGATTTGACCTCTTCCACCAAAGAAGATTTAGAATAATCTACAACCACCACCTCCATTTTTGGCCTCATTCCACCTAACTCCCAATCTGGCTAATTAGTTAACTTCTCTTTCCAATCCCTTCTTGCCATCATAAATATGAGTTGTACTCTCTATGGAAACTCTACTTAGAGCATCAGCCACAACATTAGCCTTGGTGGGATGATAATGCACACACATGTCATAATATTTAAGAAGTTCCAACTACCTCCTTTTGTCTTAAGTTTAGATCCATTTGGTTGAATATGTATTGGAGACTCTTATGGTCAGTGAATACATCTACATGAACCCTACATAAATAGTGATGTCATATCTTCAAGGCTAATACCATGGCCACTAGCTCAAGATCATGGGTGGGATAGTTACGCTCATGCACCTTTAGTTGCCTAGAAGCATAGCGAAGACTTTACCACTTTGCATTAATACACATCCCAAACCAACCCTTGAAGCATCACAATAAACCATAAACCCTTCTAACCCTTCCGGTAGGGCCAAAATAGGAGCAGATGCAAGCTTGTCCTCCAAAGTTTGAAAAATAAATTCACATTCATTGGTCCATAAAAATTCTTTTTGTGTCAACTTTGTCAAAGGAGAGGCAATTGAAGAAAAACCCTCAAACATATCTCTGATAGTACCCCGCTAAACCTAAGAAACTCCTAGTATTTGTTAGAGTCAAGGGTCTATGGCAATTCTTTACCACCTTCATCTTTTTTGGATCCACTTTAATCCCTTTAGCCAACACCACATGCCCTAAAAAAAGACGTCCTTCAACCAAAATTCACATTTGTCAAACTTGGTGAACAATTTTTCGTCCCTCAAACGCTTCACATACTCTTCTTCACTCCAGGAGTAGATCAAAATATCGTCAGTGAACACCACCACAAACATGTCAAGGTAGGGTTTAAAGATCCTATTCATGAGATCCATAAGTATTGCCATAGTATTAGTTAAGCCGAAGGATATCACCATAAATTCAAAATGCTTATATCTTATTTGGAAGGTCAGTTGGGAATGTCACACTCCCTTAGCTTCAATTGATGATACTCGGACCGAAGGTCAATCTTTGAGAAGTGACTAGCCCTTTGTAGTTGATCAAATAGGTCATCTATCCGTGGCAAGGGATACTTGTTCTTTATGATGACCTTATTGAGTTGCCAATAATCGATGCACATTCTAAGTCAACTGTCTTTCTTCCTTACAAATAGCATCGATGCACCCCAAGATGACTTGTTAGGCCTCAATAAACCTTTCTCTAACAAATCTTTTAATTGGTCTTTCAACTCCTTCAATTCTATTGGGCCCATGCGATAAGGGTGAATGGAAATGGGTTATGTATCAGGGAGGAGGTCTATACCAAAATCTATCTCCTTTTTAGGAGGGACACCAAAAAGCTCATTAGGAAAAATATCAAGAAACTCACTCATCACCAAAACTCACTCAATACGAGGGGCTTTAGACTTAACATCCCTAACCCTTACCAGATGGTATATGCAACCCTTAGAAATAAATTCCTGAGCCTTAAGACAAGAGATGAACCTACCCTTAACCACCTAATCATGACCTACCCACTCAAGGATGGGCTCATTAGGAAATTGGAACCTAACATTGCGGGTTTTAAATCAATAGAGGCATGATATGCATGTAACTAATCCATACCAAGAATAATATCAAAATCTACCATGTCAAGTTCAACAAAATCACAAGGCAAGACTTTATGCAAAATATACATGGGACAACCCCTATAGACCTATTTAGCAATAATAGACTCACCACCAGGGGTAGAAACTTCAAAGGGTTCACACAACACCTCGGGACACGCATCAAGTCTATTAGCAACAAAAGGAGTAATGAATGAGAGAGTGGCACCCAAATCCAATGAAGCATATAGATCAAGATTATAGATCATTAATATACCAATTACAGTATCGGGCACCTCATACACCCTTTTCCTCCCTTGAAGAGCATAAAAGTGAAACATGTAGAGCATATCCTTATTGGCCACTTTGTGCCCATTGGTCACCATGAGCACCTTGTCCTTGAGGATGACTATCTCGACCTTTGTTTGGACAATCCGCAATCTTGTGGCCTATTTTACCCCACCTAGGAACAATTTGACAACCATTACCACCTTGAGCTCCAAGATTACGCACCCTATCATTAGCAAATCTTTGACATTGAGCATTGGAGGACCCTTGACCTTGGAATTTGTGGCCTTGTTGGAAACAACCACCTTTTGTGCCTTGAAAATCACCATCATGCTGAGCCCTCTTGGACTCTCTACTCCTTCTTTTTCTAAGCTTTTCTCCTTTAAGTTGCTCGGCATAAGTCATGAGCTGAGACAAGTTCATATCTCCTATAAGCATAGTGGTACGACATTCTTCATTGATTAAGTTGGACACTCTCAACACAAACTTGTGCATCCTTGCCCTTGGATCGGCAACCAAATTTGAAGAATATTTTGAGAGGTTTTTGAACTTTAGGGAATACTCTCTAACACTCATAGAACCTTGCTTGAGGTTCATAAGCTCAATCATCTTTGCCTCCCTTAGCTCTATGGGAAAGAAATGGTTGAGGAAGCCGGCCTTGAATTCTTCCCCAAACATAGGCCCTCCATCCCTCTCTCACCCTTCCATTGAACAAACCACAATTGAACAAGGCCCTTTAGTTTATAGGCCGCCAATTCTGCTTTCTCCTTCAAGTTTACCCCATAATGTCAAGAACTTTGTAAACCATATCGATGAATTCTTGGGGGTCTTCTTCAACTTTGGAGCCATAGAACTCTAGAGGATTCATCCTTGTGAAATTCCTGACCCTTGAGGCTAAGGTAGGAGTAGGAGGAGCTTGAACTCCTTGGTTGGACACAGCCCTTGCTAATAAGGTGACCACATTCTAGTATTCGGCATGAGTGACTCTTTTTTTTCCTTAGGGGGCTTGTGGAGCCGGAGGGGCCGGTTCACCCAAGGGAACGGGAGCTCTTTGAGCCGCTCATATTTGAGGCATGATCTAGAAGAGCAAAAGACTATCCATTAGTGCAAGGGTTAACTTAACTTAAGTCTAAAGCATGACATAGAATATGAAGAAGTGAATCATTCCTAAGATGCCTCAGAGCCTTCTATTCATAGTTGTGGTATGCTTCACAACCATGAATAAGACTCTACTTGATGTTGTGTTAGATTTCTTAGGACTGTTTACAAATCTAGTACTCTGATACCAATTTTTGTCACAATCCAAACCTAAGGCCTAGGTGTGACACGACAAATGGAGAATCTGGAGGAACCCTAAACATGCCTCTTAAGCATACATAAGACATCTTTGGTTGTGGAATCAAAAATTATAACAAATAACACATAATTCTAGGGGAAATGAGACTTTGGACTTACGCTATGGGGATATTGTAGGGAAGAGGATTAACATGGATTACATAGCAAATAAAGTCTAAGGTCCGGGTAAGTATGACTCATGCTATGGGGGCAATTAGGGACTTAAGACTTCTACCTCATCAATACAACAAGCATTCAACATATAAGAGGGAATAAGGGACTAAGGGAGTCTTTCATAGTACATAACATAATAAGAGTCGAGCTCATAACAGACATATCCAAACATCCAACAACACCTCTAATTCAAAATAAATGGGGGCCAAGACATCTCCGGGCTCATGCTCAATATAAAAATGTCCGTAGTTACACAAATCTTAAATAAGCAAGAAAGCAAATGGCTACTGTCCTCAAATGTGGAGGACTCACCAAAAGTGATCTTCAACCAAATCGTCTAGCCACGTGGAGGAGGAGGAAGATGGATATGAGTTCTGGTCCCTACATGGTTAGATCATGTAGGCAAAGTATATATTGGTACTTGGAATGTAATAAGTATCGGGGATGCAATGCAACAAAGAATATAAGCCATAATAATAACATGCATAACTATAATCAATGGATATAAGTTCAATATGTCATTAATACTTAATGCCTTAATCAAAACTATGCATGAGGAATCATCAAGTCACATAACATATCATACATAGATGGGAAAGTGCCATAACCGACATGTAAGACCAAGTGAGCTACTACTTGAAATCCTAATGTTCACTTCACACCTGACCAGGAGTGGTCTACTTTGCCAAGGTAAACCAAACACTCACCTTGCCAGAACTCCTCTATTTCTAAAAGTGCTTCATAAACACTTTATGGGAACTTCACCCTTTTTGGTGAACATATGATAACAACCTTATGAGAGTATCACTCTTTTCGGTATTTAATTATCATGTTCCATACGGGAACGCCACTTTTTTTATCATTCATGTAATAGAAGCTATATAAATTCATTAGCTAATCCATAAACCTATGGTGGCAACATAGTTATGGGACAATGGTTATTTACCACGGTCCTGTCAGTTCTAAGTCACAATTCTAAGGAATATTCAAATCATACTTATAGCTGTAATATATAAAGCATCATAATATCATAATATTTTCATAGAGTAGCTCATTAAAGCCAAAGCTTCATAATATCAAATATAGGGCTTCATAACTTTCATAGCTTACACAATATTCTTATATTTCATAGCATGTATGATATCCTTTTCAAAATTCATATCGTTCATAGTTTGCACAACTTGCCATAAGGCCCTTAACATCATAAAACTTGGCATATATCTTTATTCAAATCATGGTGGGTACATGTACATAAGTTTGAAACCATGCAATTCATGAGTAAATGACATGAAAGAAATAGAATAAAATCACTTGATCATTATTCAAAAGAACCCACCAAAAGCATCATAAGACTTAACTAGGGTATCATCAAACCTTCATAAAAATCCATCAACTTCACATTGCATTTCAATGCAATGTAATATACAAAGATAGAATACTATAAATATATTTATAATGTCATCATATAAAATAGTTCATAAACTTTCATAAAATTCCTATAACTTGAAAATAGAATAAGGGGAAGAATGGTAGAGCTTTATGGAGGAAAGGACTCTACAAATCAAAACTCACATACCTTGGTATGATTTGGTAAAGATACAAATCTGATTTGATAGTAGAGAATCCAAAACCCTAGCTTTGCCTCTTCTCTTGAAAGCTTTAAAAGACTTGGGAGTGTTTGAATGAAGAGGAATGGGGTAGATTAGGATTTTATAGGGGTGAAAAAGGTCTTTTGGGGGTTGAATGATGTAGCATGACACATCATAATAGAAAAGATCAAAAATTCCTTATTTAAAATCCTATCAGACAGGACCATGAGACCCTGAATATGGGTTGTGTCAAGTCTACAGGTCGTAGGAGGGAGGTCTCGTCTGATAACATGTTTGAATTCTCAGAAAAAGTCTTTGATCTTTAACTTATGATAATACTTACGGCCCGTATGTCAATCTATGTTATGTTTGATATCTAATACACCCAGCTTCAAAAATCAACATTTTCGCCAAGTTTGGCCATCATTTCATGAGTACAAGACACAGTCTGTGGGACCACTTACGACCCATAATCCCCTTTGTAACACCCATTGGTACTTGAAAAATTTTTAGATTTCATTTCTTAGGCCCTTTTACACCTCCCAACATGTGGGCCACACAATTGTAATGAAATAACTCTAGCATTATGGATAGTTTAATATGAGAAAAAAAGGCTAGAGAGCTCCTGAGTAGTAATTTTAAAATTTAGAGTCTAGGCCAGACTTGGACAAAGTTTTATTTAGGTGAAGTTTGGGAAAATCTGCTAATGAATTGGAGTTGATTTATGAGTTTGATATTTTTGTTGATATTCAAGATGATAAAGAGCATGTACGGCTTTACAGAATCAAACTCGAATGAGTAGAACTCCCAGAATTGATCTTGGTGTAAAGGGTTGATATTAGATCTTCACAGTTTGATATTTTATTGCAAAATGAAAGTTTAAAACATAAATTTTGAGTAGTTAACTCCATGCAATCCACCATAACAAGATGATTCTCGCTATGGTTGTGCTTCATGGCAGGAAAATCATTAGTTTTATGTTTGAAAAGATCTAAAATTATTTTTATTCTCCCACTTTGTTCTTTAATTTAGAGATTAGAAGAGACCTAAGGAAATTTTCTTCCGTTCATATGTTTCATAAATAAAAATGAATAACGTTTTCTATTGGAATAGAGGGATGTGCAGATCAATTCGAGACCTAAGGAAATTTTCTTCCGTTCATATGTTTCATAAATAAAAATGAATTAATCATTCCTCTAACTTGTAAATTGATTCATCGTAAGTTAATCATTTCTCTAGCTTGAATATTAATTCATAGATCTTAGAATTTATGGAACTGCTCTTAGGAGAAGGTTGTGAGCTACAATTAATGGTGGAAAAGCCCTAGTTGGGGAGACATGATCATAAAAGTGGCCAAGAGTTAGGATTTAATATAACTCGAATATTTTAGACCATTATTTATTGATCCATTATATTTTTTATTTATTTTAGACTAATAATGAGCCAAAAATTTGAAAAAAGGGGAAAGCTTCAATTCTTTAGATTCCAAGGCTTGTTACGAGCTAGGTGGTAGTTTGAATCCTTATTTGTGTTATATGAGCTTGTTAACTACGTCATTAGTATTACCTGTATGAATGTCATTGGAGATGATGAAATAAACCTAATAAATGATTGTCCATGATCAAATTGCATGAAATGAATCTATTGTTGGGATTAGACAAGTTGCAAAACATTCATTGTGGTTGTGATTGTTATTGTGGATCAGATGTCATGTTCCTACATACAATTGGATTGGATATCTCGTTTCGATACATTATTAGATCGAGTGTCATATTTTGACCCATTATTAGATTGGGTGTCACGTTCTGACTTATTATTAGATCGGGTATCACATTCTGATACATTATTGGATCGGCAAATATCATTGGATCAGGTATGAGTTTTGACACATAACTTGTTTTGGGTGTGGATCCCACGAGAGAGCCGTTGTTGATTGTTATGTTGAGAATTATTATTATGAAATTGGTATATTGAGCATGAATTGTGAACTATTATTCTTTTTGCCTGTGTGGATCACTATGTTATAGTTGCTTGTGTATATTTCACTTATTGGAATAGCCTCGTGATCCTATTAATACACTATTGTCATGAGTACTGATACTATACTTGTGTTTTCCTTTATTAAGTATTGGGAATCTTCAGGCTGTTGTTGGCAGATTTCATTTAGAAGAGTAGTGAGATACATAATTCAAGGATGAGCCAGCTCGCTCAAGCGTCCATGGATTTATCCATTTTTTAGTCCATTTATTTTCAGACTCAGACATTTTAGACATTTATTTTTATGATTTTTTTGGGGTTGAATCCCGTTATGTTGGATGCTTAGATAGAATTTTGGTACAATGACTTTTAATTTTTAGAGAGAGTTGTTTCTACATTGCTTAGATTCTTCTTCTGTTTGAGTTTATGAAACTCAAGTTAACTTATATTTAAATATATTTTCATATCTTTAAATGATTATTCTCTTAATAGTTGTTTAGTTGGATTGTACCAATAGTTCTCCTATCGGAGGATCGTGACAAAGCGAGAGTGTTTTTTAATCCAAAGAAGAAGCAAGGTGTTTTTAAACAAGCAACAATGAATATACAATGTGTATTATGAAACAAGCAACTATCGCAAAAGTCTACCATGAAAAAAAAATACTAAAAGCGAAGAGAGAATTAAAAGCAAACTTTCCCAAAAGAACCGAAACGGCATCAAAGGGAGAAAAAAGGAAACCCTTTTTCAAAAGTAAATTTATCAAATTAGGAATGTGCATGATGAGGAAAATTTGAGAATTAGTTATTAAATTTTCACTTTAAAAAAATTGTATAAAAATCTAAAATATCAACCAAAAACGTGTTCTGGTGAAATTATTATGTTTTGTAACTAGGATGTTAAAGACAGTCCATTTAATTTTTCCATTTAAGGATAGTTTGCTAAGATCTGTCCTGAACATACAAATTATCACAGTACAGCCATCCACTGATTCACTAATTAGAATTTATAAGTTTAACGTTAGCACCACTCATAACTCGCCACCTTTTAAGAACAACGTGTCTATTAATTTCACCACATGAACATATCTCAAATTCACAATACCACCTACTTAAAATTTAATAATTTGATGAGAGCAAGTTTTATGTAGATATGTGAGATAAAAGACAAATAAAAATTATATATACGATTCAAAACTTATATTATCAGTTTCATATCATCTAAATTTGAATGTCACTCATGAAGATAAACTAATCAGAGAAGGATGCCTAATAAAAATTACAAATTCAATAATTTTGCTATAAAACTCAGAAAATAATTGTAGGCTAGCTAGTTCATAGTTGATATAGGATAATGACCAACTTTCTCGTCCTACAAAATCAATTGTATTAAATGAAACATCATCTTTCTTGTCATTGGTTTTTCATTCCTAGACTTGCTCCTCTGTCCCCTCTTGTCTCCTTTATGTTCCAACCAACATGAGTAAATCCGTCCCTTGAGACTTGATTCCATTCTTCAATTAAAATGTTGAACTAGAGCAGTATAATCGTCATGACCAAATTTAATTAATTAAAGTATCTATGTATGTATATGGATTGAATTGATTCAAATTTTTTAAATATTAAATTAAATTATTATGTTGAAGTTTTAAATTTATAAATCAACCCAAATTAATAAGATTTGAATTTTTTAACCTCAAAGTTTTTTGGGTTTCTAGATTTCTTTATAGAGTATTCATACAACTATATAATTATCTTGTGTGTTTCAAATATTTCTTTACTTCTATCAAAATACAGTTATCTAATGTATTTTTTAGGAAAATAACTCAAAATATGATATGAATAATGATGACACTAAAGTATTCAACAAAAAAGTAATAATAAAATCGCATAAAACAAGTATTCCAAATAAATAAGTTATAACGAAAATGAACATAATTTAAAAGTGGTAAATTATGCTAAAAGAGTTCTAATAAAAATTACTACATGACTAAACATTAAAGAAAAACTAAAATTATGAATGTATTTAACTCAAGAACAAATATTTAACAATATTGTCATTCTTAATGTTGAATTGATATCTTTTGTTCTCATTAGTATATATTCATTTAACTTTATTACAATTACAATTGTGGACTATAACCTTTACTTCATCAATCAAAATTATAAGTCAAACTTGATAAATATGTTAAAAGATAAAAACTATGAAAAAGTATTTATATAAGAAATATTTATAAATTATATCAAAGTAAATATTTTTATGTATAAAATAAATTTCAAACATATATATGTAATGTTGGGTTGGTTAGATCTCGAGTTAACTTTTTAAAGATTAAATCCAACCAACCCAAGTATAATCGATTTTCTTTCAATACCAAATCAAATTAAACCAAACCAAATTACTAATCGAATTTTTCTCCCCCCAATTTACAGTTTGATATGATTTTCTATTCAACTTTATTCACTCCCAGTTAAGCTATACATAGTATGTATAAAATTTGGGAAACCCTAACAACCCTATGATCCACAGTGATGTTAAGTTATATCCAACTTCTTTTCTCTGGATCCATTCAAAGGACATGATCATAAATGTTGATATGTATTAATTCTCCGACTTATATATGAGTCAAAAGGGGTCCACACTTCATTTAACTAAACTTTATATCAGTGTATAAGTCTAATATTAGCCAAGTTCCCCTTTCTTCAACTATATATCAATTTTGGAGGATCATACTCCTTCACGTAATTTTGGATAATGACCTTTCAAGTTCCTGGATGAATGATTGATCTGGTTGAATTATACCCCCCTCAATAATGAAAATAACATGTTGATTAATTACGATTGACAAGAAAGGAATAAATGTGAATATATTTTTGCTCTTGTACTCTTTTCCTTTCCTAATTTTTTTAAGAAACAAGAATATTACAGATATAAATCTGCTTATCCCTTGATTCTTTTCTTCTCACATTTTTTTGTGATTCGAAGACTGTTAGTGACATATTTCTTGAACTAGAATAATTTGGACTTAATCTCCACGAAAGAGAAAGCTAACTTAAATTAAGGACCAAATTAGTTCTCATCAGTACTTGTAATGGCATATATCCAAATGATCTTGTTGATAGAGTTGAATTGATTAACGTAGTAAGATACCTATGAAGATCAATGATATAAAGTAGCAATGGAAATTAAAAGAATTGTTTCGAGAGAAAATAAAACCAGAACAATATGTGTGTTTAGTAGGTAGGAAAATATTTTCAAGAGGATATAAGGGAAGAAAGTCATTTTTCTCCATTTAATATAAAACATTTTGGATGTTTGATTACCATTAAAAAAACTAATTATTTTCTAGAAAATATTTGTCTTTGTACCAAATACATAGTGTATCTCTACTAACCTGGTCTCCTTCATGAAGAAATGAGATCTCGTGCTCTCCTAGCCTTTTACCAGAAGAAAGTGATCTTTTCAAATCTTTTATATGTAAAAGCGAAGATTAATCGGAGAAAGAAACAGATAAAACTAAAAACCATAAAAAAAAAAAACAGGTGTATATGTTATAAAGTGAATCCACACCCAAGAGAGAATTACAACTTTTAATTGATCCTCTAGAGAAATCAAACTTGTTAGAAAGAAGAGAAATCAATCTTTGACTTTGAAAATCATGGATGTTTTCCATTTGGACAAATTCAAGCGTTTCAAATCAGCAAAAAGATTATGGAAAGAAAAAATTGAAAAATCAAGAAATTAAAACCTTAATTAATCAAGATAGTTTCTTGGTTGAGATCCCCCCGCTTGTTCTTGATTTACTTTCTCACCTTCACTCTCTCTATATCTATGCAAATATCTCTTGAACGCAGTGCTATAATCATCAAACCCTAACGTTCCCAAAGCCCAACAAATGTCGTCGCCGTTCAGCGTCTTCCTTCTCTCTTTCCGGCACTTGTCCGATGCTTCACTCGTCACAAATCCAATGAACTCAGACACACATTCTTGCATTGTTTCTTTTGCTTCTTTAGATATTTTTGCATTTGGTGGAAGAATGTTTTTCATTATGCGGCCAACGATGGCTATAGGCAACAAACGGTCTTGTTCCCTACAACTGCCAGCTCCTTCATCGTTTGAAGAGCTTGCACCCCCCAATCCCATGTTTTGAGACATTTTTCAATTGTATTGTGTCAAATGGTAGAGAGACGTCTGTAAAATATACTAGTCAAACTGGGGTTTCCAACCTCCTTTCTAATTGTATTAATAAGCTGGCCAATTGGACTTCCATTTTAGTAAAAAATTACCCATCACTTTCAAACAGGTAGTGTCGAATAATCCTGCTGCTTTAACTGATCAATTGATCAGATAGAGCCAAATTCAAGATATAAATTTAACTCATTTATCAAGAAAATGGTACAGTTGAATTTGTAATTAGATTTAATTAGTAGCAATTAATATAATATGTCCGGAAAGACAAGTAAAAGTAAAATAAAGATGATAAAGCAAGTGAAAGATAGTCGTATGAAGATCTAGAGTTAATGATGAATGTATGTGTAACATCCCAAAATAATCTAAACTAGCCTAGAAAGATAGAAAAGATTTTAGCCTAGAAAGTTAGAAAAGAAATCATGTTTCTACCAAAAGCTGGTGTCTACGAACATCATCTACGACCCGTAGAGTCATCTACAGACTGTACATAAGGTTTCGTGGAATCAAAGTCTTACTAGAGAAACCCCAGACAGATTCCACGAATAATTTTTTATGATCCGCATTAGAACTTTATACAGTCCGTATAGGTTCCGCGGTTCTAAAGTATTGTGACCCCAGTTTCAGTACCTCCGTAGAAGTATCTACGGTCCATAGATGTCCTTCGTAATTCCAATGTCCCGCAACATTAGGGATAGGCAGTGATACCTTTTTATGACTCAAGTCTACGGCTCATAGAACGTTCCACGAGTCGTAGAAAACTTTCGTGGATTCTAAGTTCTGAAAATCAAGCCTCAAGACTTTTTCTATGAACATGCAGGACAATCCATAGAAGGGTCTATGATCTGTAGAAGTTGATTGCAGACCCAGGTCTTCAAGCCTTAGTTTCCATGAAAAGGTCTTCTACAGCCCAACAAAGTTTCTACAGTTCGTGGAGTGACCCCTACACAACTCCAATATAGTTTTAATGAGGGAAACTTTGGTCTTCCACCTTTTCCAAGTCAAAATCCTAATATTTTGGGACTAAATTAAGCCCTTTAACAACACTCTACGTACATTTTCTCCCATTTACACAGAGAATATTTTGAGAGCAAGATTGGAGAGGAGAAAATATAGGGTTCAAGAGTTTCATCTCAGTTATTCAAAATTTTGTTTGGTCAACAATTCTTCAAGGTATCTGAGGTTATTCATAACATTGGATTGAGTTCATCCATACACCCTCAATCTAAATTCCCCCATCAAAGTGTTTGAGTTGAGTTTTAGCCCTAGTTTCTTTGAATATCGAATGAGTTAATCCTTCGTTTATCTAGTTCTATATAATTATGCATAGAGATTATTATTGATTCAACATTTTTGAATTCTTGGGAATATTATTCATGACTAAATTCAAATAAACCTTAATTGAGTTGATGATCATGTCTTTTATTATGCATTATTTTGAGTTAATATTTATGGCTTTCATGTTGAGCAAATTATGATTTATATGGATCTTATGTATGTTTTTTAAGTCTAATTAAGTATAAGGATTGAGCAAAAATGATATTTATTTTATTAAAAGAGAGTATTGACAAAACAAAGTAACCTCGAAAGTATATTTTAATGATAGAGTATGATGATATGATATGAGTTTGAGTTTTTTGAGTAAAGTCCAAATGAGACTAAATAAGATGATTTTCAAGTAATTTAGTCACTTGAGGCATATGGTCATAATAAATTTGATCTTTATGAGAGGACTGAGCACTCATTCGTTAAGAGTAGGGACAACTCAAACCTTCATAAACTACATAGCCAATGTAGAATAAAATCATATAGTTGGTTCAGGCATTGCCTCACTTGTCCTAAATGAAAACTTTTATTATAGATTCATTGATATAATCATCCCTTATCCTAGCAAGGTATGAAAAAGTTGTGATAGAGACAACACTTCGATATATCATTACTAGCTCATAAGTGATGATCGTCGGTTAGAAAAATTTCCCAATGAGAAAATTATATTACTTCATTAAGTTGTATTTATTTGCATATATATGTAAAGCATTGGCTTGATCCTAACCTTGCATGTATCATTTTGAGTTGAATATTCATGCATTTGAGTATGTCATTGAGTATGTTTTCCTTCAGCCATTTTACATGTCGTGCATTCATATATTGACATCATTCGACACTGCATATTTTCATAATGCAAATATAGGCACTAGAGATCATCAACAAGTGTTTCATTAAAGATCACTCCTTCTAGTTTTTGGTGAGACCTCCTTGCCTTTGGAGGGACCTTTTATTTCAATTACCTTTCAATTTGAGTAGTTCTTTAAGGTAGATGTGGGTTTATCTTAGCATCTTTATATAATTAGTTCAGAGGCTTCATACATATCATAGAGTGGAGTTGATCCATTTCATTAAGAGTCTATTTGACATATATGTTTTCTTTACTAAATCATGGCATTGAGTTTACATTTTATCTTGAGCATATCAAACTATTATGTAATTATCATTGATGAAACTAGGATGCCCACTCGAGTAACTTGTTTGAGTTTAGTCTTCTGCTGATTGAGTTATCTAGACCAAGGATTCACTTAGGACAAATAATGGTTTTTGAGTTTTAGCTATGTATAGGATATCTCAAGGCATAACAAACTTGGTATCAAATCCTTGAGTTTAAGAGTCCTAAGGTGTCTATGAAATCGTGTCTAGTAGAGTCCCTCTATCAATGTGAAGCGCACTAAATGTATAATAGGAAGGATACAAGGCATTAATTAGGAATTATTTTACTTCTTTCATGTTCTAAATTTGTGCAATAGTGTTTAACTCTATAAAAGTCCTCTTCTAACTTGTGCAGTTATCCATTTGAACATTTTCATATCATGCTGCAAAAATGCACTGCTAGCTAGAGGAACATTTCTAATGTTGAGGTTCCACCAATTACGATGTCTTGTACTTTAGGATTATGGACAAGGACCAAGGTTTGTACAGTTGAGCCTGGATAGGATAGTGAAACCCATAACCAGCTACTCAACTTGCTCCTACTTCTAAAGGAAAGTTCATAGGGACTATTGCGATGCTCATCTAGTTAATGATTTCCCAGTTTAGTTAGAGTATTCTTGCCCTTTGTTCTAGCTCTTAAGAACCATCAGTTGCTACTCGGATTAGAGATTTTTCGATTGTAAAGTCCTATATCTTAAGCTAGGACTCGAGTCATTTTTAGTATGCATATAAGCTCAAATTATCAATTTCTAATATGGTGGGATAAATTTCTAGGTATTCAAAGTTTATTACATGTGGTTTGGGGTCTCTTACACGGAGCCAAGACTAAAGGATTCCAATCGGGTAAGTTTCAATGTGAATTCGTATGAGGGTCAACTTCAAATGGGCATATCTCTTAGCATATAATAAATTAAGTAACGTACTACCTACCAAATTGTAGGTATTTGAATTATCTTTTCAACACAT
>DF362214.1:2836-20552 GCA_000787875.1 Solanum virginianum
GATAGTAAAGCTACATGGAGTCCCAATCTCCATTATATCTGACCGAGGAGCTCAATTCACTGCAATGTTTTGGAATTCCTTCCAAAGGATTTTAGGGACATAAGTGAATTTGAGTACAATATTCCACCCTCAAACAGACGATCAAGCAGAATGCACCATTCAAACACTTGAAGATATGTTGCGAGCTTGTGGATTGGACTTTAAAAGTAGTTGGGTGGACCATTTTCCACTTATTGAATTTACCTATAATAATAGCTATCACTTAAGTATCAAGATGGCACCTTATGAATCTTTGTATGGAAGGAAATGTAGGTCGCCAATTGGATGGTTTGAAGTGGGTGAAACCACTTTGCTTGGGCCAGATCTAGTATAACAAGCTATGGAAAAAGTTAAGGTAATACAGCACAGCTAGAAATAGCCCAAAGTTGTCATGAATCATATGGGAGTGCTAGAAGGAGAGGAATGGAATTCTCAGTAGAGGATTGGGTATTTTTAAAATTGTCTCCAATGAAAGGGGTTATGATGTTTGGTAAGAAAGGAAAATTGAGCCCACGTTACATAGGGCCATATCAAATTATTAAGAAGTTCGGGCAGATTGCATATGAACTAGAGATACCCCAAGATCTTTCAATGGTTTATCCAGTTTTCCATGTCTCAATGCTTCAAAAATGCATAAGTGACCCATCCTGTATCACTCCTATTGAGGATGTGGAGGTTATAGAAGATCTCACCTATGAAGAGGTTCCTATTACTATTCTAGATCATTTAGTTAAGAAGCTATGGAATAAAGAAATAGCTTCAATGAAAGTATGTTGGAGGAATCAGCGGGCAGAAGAGATATTGTGAGATGCTGAGGATGCGATGAAATCAACATACCCTCACTTATTTGAAGCTAAGGAGGAAGTGCAATATGCAGAATTAGGGGCCTTAATATGTATGTGTGTTTGAACATTTATTACATTGAACATGGTTAAACTATCTAATTATGCTAACATTCGAGGATGAATGTTCCTAAGGGAGGAAGGATGTAATAACCCACACATTACGTGTAATAGTCCTATGCATATGAAACATGATATGGCTTGGTCAAATTAGCGCATTTTTTTAAAGTGCTTGAATCTCAAATTAAAAGGCGATATGTACATCTAATGCTGAAGAGGGTCGAGTGTATACAAGTTTTAAGTAAAATTGAGGAGGTCGTGGTCTTAAATGAAGTGAGAGAAGTGAGGTACTTGTAGGAATTAGGAAGCTAGCAGGTGTGTCACCTACTTGCTTAGCTTAAATTTGCTAGCTAGATAGAGATGAGGCCAGACATCAAATCTATCCAAGTCCGATTATGAATGAAGTATGTGTTAAGGGTGTAACCTTATCCCATGTTTTATCATCATAAATGTACTATATTTTCAGCCCAAGAAGAATAGAAAAAGGGCCCAAACCCATTACAATTCATTTGATGATTTAGGCCCAAAACTAACTAAGAGAAAGGGGAAACAATGGGCAGCAAAGGCCCATCAATGTGGAGCCCCTTAAGACCCAAGTGAAAGGGGAAAAATGGTACATTACTAACTTACTAAAATAAGGCTAAATATTCAAGAGAAATTTGGCCAAAATTGTCTCTTTAAAAGGGCTTACAATCAACACCTTTAAGCCACTTCAACTTGTGAAAAAAATTAGATTTTCTTAAGGCTTTCTCTCTACACTTCTTAACCTTGTAAAATAGCCACAAGGAGACTTTTAGGGTTCTTGGACAAGCCTACATCTTGAAGGTAATGGTAAGTAAGAATACTTATGTGTTTAGTATGGTTTTCTTATGTAAAACAAGAGACTAGGCTGGTTATGTTTATGGTGAAGTTTTTGAACTATTTTAGGACTGGTTTTATGTATATATATAGTGGAAACTGTTTGGTTAAAGTTGGAATAGGTTTGGAATTGTCGACATCAAGATATAGCGAAGGGATGTAACGTTATGCCGCTTATTTGTATGTTGCGTAGAATTGTTATGTGTTGTGCTTTGTGAGCTGTTGTAAGACTGTCATGGCACTAAAATAGGCTACACATGATATATATATATATATATATATATATATATATATATATAAATACAATTAGGGGCAAAAAGATTGACAGAATACGCTCGGGTTTATAATTATCCGCTTGCTACCCATATATATATGCGAATGTGTATTAGAAAATGCAATTAGGGGCGAAAAGGTTGAAAGAATACGCTCGTGTTTATAATTATCAGTTTGCTGCCCGTATGTTATTTTTTTATGAGATTGGGTTGACAAGATGTATCTATTAGCTACTAATACTAGATTTTTTACCTACTATGTTTTAGATTAATATTTGGAGGAACGGAAGGTTAGATGTAGGTAATAGCAAGGTCGTACAGCGAGGTATATAAGGTTACTTGATTTTGTATTATTTGGCATGAAACATAGATCCCTCTTTGGCACATAAAGTCACTTACCAACTCTGACACAACTGTTAACCATGTCTCAACTCTTTCACATGTTCATATGCTCCCATACATAGTCACCTAAAAGATAAAGTATATTACCTATTGGTGGGTGGTAACCCAAGGGGTGGAATAATCACCTAGCCAAGGTTGATCCTATCAAGGGGGTAGCCCAAGGGGTTAAAGTAAAAGCCTAGCCAGGGTCGATCCCGATATAGATTTACCACTGATCAGCTGGTCATTTGTATTACATATTGTGCACAGATTATACAGTAAAGGTAAAGTAATAAAAAGAACATAAGGTACATGATCCCATAGTATAACTAAAGGTGGCCTCTTATCCTACACTAGTGAATAGTTTCATTTGAGTTGCTACTGCATATACAGTATTTCTTAGCATACATATTCAGTACATTATCTCATACTGTCGTACCTTATAAGGGACCTACATTTCATGTTGCAGGTACATGTGCTAGTAGATCTCCCAAGTAGGAGTACAGGATATCCAACTATTGTTACCAAGCTCAATGTTGCTTTAGAGCTTTGTGTGTCTAGATCTTATATTTTGTATTGTGTAGACTATGTGAATTAAAGTGTGGTCATATCTCCTACTTTAGACAACGTGGCCCCAATGGCCTAGCCATATACATTTTGTTTTGGCTTGTTATTACTGTTTACTTTCTTAAAGGCATGTTGAATAAAGAAATCTCTTATAATATATATGTAGAAAGCGCATGGTTACAGGTTGGTTCTCCCGAACATTATTGGCAACAAGTGCCAGTCTGCCTTAACGGGACTGTAGGTGTAACATATCGCTTGAACCCTATGATCATGGACGTTACTGGTACTATAGTATTACCTCAATTATCAACAGATGCTAAGTTCTCGATATCTAGTGGATTACTTCAAATGCTCCAAAACTGTGGATTACTCACAAGGCTACCTTCAGAGGATCCCCATCGTCATTTTCACAATGTGGTGTTTGTTTGCAAAAATATCATGGGGATATAAAATCTTTCTCTTGATGCCATTGGTTTTAGAGTGTTCCCATTGTCACTAACTAGGAATGCAATTATGTGGTTATCTGAGCTTCCTCCCGGTACCATAACAAGTTGGGCAGAGCTTTAGAGAGTATTCTTTGAAAGATATTTTTCAAGATCTAAGAAGTTAAAGCTCAAAGATCAAATAAACAACTTTGAGCAATTGCCGGGTGACTCTATTAGCACAAAATGGGAGAGATTTACCAAATGCTTGAGGATGGTCCCAAATCACAAGATTGTTGATGTTGCTTTGGTTGAGATTTTCTATCGAGCACTTGATAAGAATAGTCAAGCTTGTGCCGACACAATCATGGGAGGCATGTTTCTTGACCAACCTTTTGCATTGATAGCTGCAAGGATAGAGCAAGTGGTTAAAACCAATAGAGCATGGGGTCAACGAGAGCAAGGTACAATGAAGACTTCTTATGTGGTCAACACCAACAATGAGCAAGCAAAGGTCAACGAAGAGATCGTAGAGCAACTTACTCAACTTCACACAATTATGGACTTGGTCTTGAAGCAAAACCAAGCATGTGTCAAAGTGATCACTCACCAACCTCCTAAGATTCTCATCTATGAAGATCCATTCTTTGATGAAGATGCTTGTTTTGTGAGTAATCAAGCGGTGGGTTACCAAAATAACCCCCAAGGGTCCAACTTGGACTATTGGAGGCAAGGTTCTGGGAATCAAGGTCGGAGCTATAATTGTGATAGTGCTTATAGAGATAACTGAGGTGGTTACTATGATAGGGAGAGGGTGCCGGATGCCGAATGGGGTAGAAACAATGGCTACAGGAATGGTCCTTATGTGCCACCTAACAACCGTGATGTCAAGTCAAGTAACTCTAGGATCAAAGAGATGTTCGACAAGTTATTGAAGAGGGATGACCACCAAGATGAGACTTTAAGGGGAATGAAAGTGGATATTTCAAGTATTAACCAAAAAATAGAGTCTTAATCAGTGGCGATTAAGAAACTAGAACAACAATTTGGGCAAGCTTCTTCACAATGAACCAAAGCCTAAAGGGCACCTTACCAGTCAATACGGTTCAACATCCTAAAAATGAAGGATATTCTATGGTAGCCATGACTCAGAGTGGCAAAAGCACCATAGATTCCCCTATACCGGTGATTGTGGATGAAGTTGATGAAAAGGGTCTTGGTGGTGAAGTTGTGGTTGAGGGAGAAGGTCTGGAGATTGTTGGGATGCAATGAGAAGAGGTAAGAAATCACGAAACATTGAAGTCAATTCCAAAACCCCCTTCTCCTTTCCCTTAAAGGGTTAAGAAAAAGGAAGAGGAAGGTAAATTCAAACACTTTCTCTCTATGTTGAAGAAACTATCCATCAACATTCCCCTTCTAAAAGCTTTGGAGAAGATACCTGGGTATGCCAAGTATATGAAAGATTTGGTGGCAAAGAAATGCACTTTGAGTCAAGAGTTATCACAGGAACTCCAACAATGTAGTGCGATCATGAACAAATGTGTTGTTCAAAAATGAGAGGACCCTAGTGCATTCACTATCCCTTGCACCATTGGTGATGTTGATTTTGCAAGAGCATTGTGGGAGTTAGGAGCAAGCATCAATCCAATGGCTCTTGCTATATTAAAAAAACTTGGTCTTAGCACTCCTACCCAAATGAGAATGCAATTGCTCATGGAAGATTGAACCATCAAAATGCTGGAGGGAATACTTCTTGACATGCTTGTTAAAGTTGATAAATTCCTCTTTCCTGCAAATTTTGTGATCCTTGATTATGAGGTTGATTTCGAGGTGTCCATTATTTTGGAAAGATAATTTCTGGCTACTGGGAGAGCTCTCGTGGATATAGACTCAGGTCAACTTTTGTTTAGGTTCAATGATGCAGAAGTAGTGTTCAACATCCACCAGTCAATGAAACACCCGCCTACCCACATCATTTTTCGGTAAGAATTCTGGTGAGGTTATTATTTTCAAGGGTTTTGGCATGATTTTCTCCTTTTTCTTGGTTAAATTCTTCTATCGAATGGTAAGCTTCATGGTTAAATTTAATTCACTATTATGGCGAGTTCATTCTTGGTATGATCATATGCTTGCTTTAACCATGAATACTCATGCCTATGGGGTGATGTGTAGACCTAGACATGAAACCTAGGGTTTTTTATTTTGAAAGATTTTGCATTGAATCAAGCCTTGTTCAACATCCTTGAGTGGGTGGTTGTAAATGTGAAAATTATCAGTCCATAAAATGTAGTGTTTAATTATTGCTCGACCATTGTGAGAATTGTCTTTGGAATTAGAATTAAGGAGGTGTAGGTGCGTTTTATATGCCATAGCATGTTGGATTTGATTGGAAGTGTTTGAATTACTTTTGCATTTGAATGGAATGTTTTATTGATAAAAGTGTGAGTTTGGATATGAAATTGCCCTTGCTTTTGACCGAGGTAATGAGGAACTGACTTCGATTCTTAGAGATAATAGTTGCTTTAACTTTCTGATGTCATTTTGGAACTATTTATATGTCAAATATATTGTATTGCTCTTTTAATTGCCAACTCCTAAGTTTGTTTGTCTTGTTTGTGCTTTTTGTTGGAAAGTGTTAGACACTACTGGTGTCTTCTGTTTTCAGCTACAAGGCCCTCTTATGACTCATAGCCTCCCCTATGAGTCTTAGTGGTCCCTCGTAGCAAGCATTAGTCACCTGTGGTTTCTTCATGTTCCTCATACGAGACCCACATATGACTCATAGTACCCATTACCACTCGTAGTGAGGGTTGACTGAGTTCTTAAAAATGTCTCTGGAAATAGGTATGAGGCTAGACTATGACTCGTAATCTCCCCTATGAGTCATAATTTCCCCTCGTATCTGAGTGTAGACTACATTTTTGTAAGAAATCTTAATACTATGAGGCCAGTATACGACTCGTGGGACACCTTATGAGTCATAACTGCACTCGTATCTGCAAACCTGCAATTGCATCAGAGATTTTTCTTCTGTTTTATTTTGTTTCTATGTTTAAGTGGTTGTGTTTCTTATTATTTGCTATGTGATCATTGATTGGTCAATCATCTTGAAGCTCACATGTTGTTATATGATTGGTTTGCAGATATAATGCCTCAAAAGGATAAACGACCAATCCAATCATTTCAACGGAGGTTGGTTAATGAATCCTTTGAGACTGAGCGATTGGAAGGCTCTATGGAAGTACACAGAGTCAGGATAGACCCTGAGGCTAATGTGCCTCAAACTCAGGACTGCACAGCTATGGCCAGTTGAGAGTCCCTCCTAGTCTGAGGAGGAGGGTAGCAGTGATGAGTCCATGAATAGCTCACCACAGATGACCACCACACATACCGAGATAAATTCTAAGAAGGGGTCACAAGCTCAGCAGGTGAAAGTATAATCACAGCCACCGACTGACCCTAAATGGTGCATTGCAGGAATAAAAGAGATATATGATTAGGGCTTAGAGCTAACAAGGCAAGGCAAATCGATCAGATAGTTTCTTGAGGAGTCTAGGCTGAATGCATCGGGACTAGATAGGGTGCCAGGCTTGGATGCAGAGATAGAAGAGTATGGGCTACAATGAACCACACAACAGCTGGGCAAGTATGCCCCTTACGTAGTCTGTGAGTTTATGCAATATATCTTGCTACACCCCACCGAGGGTTATCAAAGAACAAGAAGCCAATTGAGCAGCCAAGGCTATGGGTGGTATCAATCTAAGGTCGTAGGGTTGACATCTCGGAGAAGACTATCCCATGAGTCTAGTGTGGGCCCACTTACAAAGTACCTCAATCTACCACAGAGTATAATGGGCGCATTGATAAGATAAGGAGAATGGTGAGAAGGACATCGGGGACGTGATAGAGCTTCTATAGTGGATTGCCAGCCAAATTTGTAAGGGGGTTGTTGAGCCGACTTGGGTCACAAACTACACAAATCTGATAGTAAAAGGCCACCTCTCTTTTCGGGCCAAGTTTTGGTGCTCCATTATCTTTTGGCATATCAGGCCAACTTTCACAGATAATGTGATCACCCTAGAATGAGCGGTATTATTAGCCAGCATCCTAGTTGGTTATGCTATAGACTGGGCCCTGATCATCTCAGAGTAGATCAACAAGTTAGTTATCCGGACAAACACCTCACTGCCATTTCCTGTTTTGATTCATCGTTTGTGCAATACAGCGGGTGTTCCTATTGACCCCTACCAGGACTAGCACATAGAGGCCACACACACCATGAATCCCAACCTGATTAAGGCTGACGAGAACTTGGTATCCTTACCATGAGCAACTTCTCTAGCCATTCTAGAGCCAATCCCAGCAGGGCCTTAGGCTCAGGGTTTACCTCCAGCTGCTACCGACACTACTTGAGCTACCGCAGATCCCATACCAGCTGTTGATATAGAGTCCATACCATCCTCCAGTATGCTAGCACCAATAACATCTACATTATAGGTTGATTCTTTTATCTCTGCTGTTGCTTTTCGGGTACTGTTATGCAAGGTGGCTATGGTAGAGTCCAGGCTACAGGCTTTAGCAGCACAGGTTAGGCCTTAGGTCAACTAGACCATGCAGGACTCAGATGAGAGGATGAAGACATTCACCTGTGTATCGGTTGATGAGAGGGTTAGAGCAGTGGATGCCCGAGTTAATGCATTTGAAGCAAGAGTCCAGCGAAGGCTTGAGGGTTCTTGGCCTGTTGACACAAGCGCAGTGACACAGGAGTTGGCCAAATTTAAGGCCGACTTATTATAGATGTTAGCGGTCTCTTTTGCAGTCCTAGAGATGGAACCGACGGGGGATGAGGTGTTTGATTGGTTAGGCTCCTCATGTCCTTGGGAAGAGGCTTCTTGAGACAGATGACCCAAAGTTGAGCTAGAAGAGGCCTAGACCCAATGACCCAGCAGCCCTTGCGGAGGACCTGATACCAAAGGAGGTGGTGCAACCTTCACATGGATAGGGTAGCTCATGTACAGCTGCGACCCAGATTTGCTGAGGAAGAGGTCATGATTCAGGACCCTACTGACCAGTCAAAGACCAGTGCTTGATGCACCATGATGTTTGACTCCTTTTGACCCCAGTTCTTATCTTGTCTTTATGGATACTTTGTTCTGTTGTTAGACAATCTTGTTATTATGTTGGTTTTTGGATTTGTTTAAATATTTTTTTAAGTTGGATGTTATTTTTACTTATATTTTGGATATTAATTTTTGGTTTTTAATGTATGTATATCTATCATTATGTTATCGTGTTTGGTTTTTCGTTCTTTTCTTTACTTTGAGGATAAAGTAATCTATTTTGGTGGGGTGTAGGAAGTTATGGATTAAGGTGAAGTCTGAGTAGCCTTGAGTCATAACTTCCCCTATTTTTGATCTCAAGGTTTTCTTGTTGTGTTTCCTTTTCCTTGTGGATATTTAATTTTTTGTTGAACCAACATGTTTAGGTAGTGTAGATAATGTGTAAATTTATAGTAGTGTTATCTATTGGCATTTATATAGTCTTTAAATGCTTTTTGAATGATTTGAAAAATTGGGTACCCTCAAAATTTTTGAGGTTGTGATTATTGATGTGTTCGTCTTTAAATACTTTTTGAATATTTTAAAAATTGGGTACCCTCAAAATTTTTGAGATTGTGGTTATTGATGCATTTATGCATTTTGAGTATCTGGCAATGTTTGTTTTGATAGTGTGAAGGTAACCTGAAGCTTGAAGCAAGACCTGTGAGTCTATACTTGATTGTGGGTGTAATGCCATGTGTGTTGTGAGCTTATTTTGCTGCATTCATGCATCTTGTATGGACTCAGAACTTGCCTTATGACTCTAAAATTGGTTTGGTGATGTGGTTGATTGGGAAAGGATCTTAGGCCTTTGTTCTTTAAGTGAACCTACTGTTAGCCTAAATGACCTACCAAATGAGTGAGTGAATCCCTTGTTCCAATTTTTTAAGCTTCTAATGTACTCATTCTTTCTTGACACCTTACCAGTTTAACCCTGTTTGATGAAATACCTTGATATTGGCCCTGGTCTATCCTTGAACATGTGAACCTTTATTGAGGCTAAAAGCCTAAGTTGAGGGTGGCTACAAATTGTGGCCTTGGTTTGGGAAATAGATATTGTGTACTTCGCCTCAGGATAAAACCCTAAGTTGAGGGTGGTCCTTATTGTGGTAAAGTAATAACAATGAGGTGGTTAGTTGAGAAATAAAGAGAGAAATAAAAAAATCGTGAGTCAGGTGAAGAAAAAGAAAAAGAAATAGAAAGTGCCTTGAGTTGAGAAAAAGTAGAAAGAAATGAGTTTAGAAATAAGGCACAACTGAAAATAGAAAGAAAGCACCCAGGGAAAGCTTGAAACAGGAGAATAAGGGTGGATTTAGTGAAAATAGTTGGGTTATGAAAGGAAAAGTGTTGGTAAACATGGTTCAAGGATAGCTTTTAGTCACTACTTACCTAAAATACCATACCAAAGCCTTCTGATCCTATGTTACAAGCCCATAAGTCCAAAAGTGATCCAAATCCATTTTGTCACCAAGCCGGAAGATGAGTATCGAGGCAAGCCTATGGTGTTAGTCATTTTGCATGAATTTCATTTGTGAGAGTGATAATGTTTCCTCAGTCCTTGAATTCTTAATGCTTCTTGAGTAAGTAATAGGGACTTCTTTTCTGTGAGGGCATTTGCACTTCTTGATTAGCATATGGCTATACCAGTGATTGTGGATGGTTGATGCTCCTTAGCTTATCATAGTTGGGTTGCCAAATTCATCATCATGTTTTTGTTGTGCTTAGTAACTTTGCAATCTGGTTTTGAAAATAATAGTTGGGTACCTAGATTAGAGTGAATAATGTAAATGTCTTTGGTATAAATGCTAGTATTTCTCATTGCCTGTATAGATTGAGTCGTCACTTGAGGACAAACAACAATTCTAAGTTGAGGGTGTTGATGTGCTATCAAAATACAACACATTTGATGCCTAAAACAAGGGATTTTGTGAGTTCTTAATACGATTTTTTATAGGTTTTATGTGTTTTTGTGTTATTCTTGCAGAAAAGTTAGAGGCTTTAGCAGCACAGGTTAGGCCTTAGGTCAACTAGACCATGCAGGACTCAGATGAGAGGATGAAGACATTCACCTGTGTATCGGTTGATGAGAGGGTGGCATGATTTTGGAGAAAAATTACAGATTTTGCTAAAGTATAGGACATACGATCTTACCTACGAGTTGTAGCCCAAGCTATGAGTCGTAGGGTTGTATCATTGCAAGAAACATAGACTAAATATCAGAAACTTGCTAAGTGGAGGTCAACTCTATGAGGCCATCCTACAAGTCGTAAGTCTCACTACGACTCATATAGGTGGACTCGCAGCATGAATCAGAGAGCCAAAACTTTGGACCAAAACACTGAAGGCCTAGACTACGAGAAGAGCATACGAGTCGTAGCCCAAGATATGACTATTTCTAGTGGGTCATACCAGTTGTATCCAAGATGCCAAGAACCTGATATAAGATCTCGATTATGACTCATAGGTCACCCCACGAGTCATACCTATGAGGCGTACCAGCTACCAACTGTCTTTTCTGTGAAATTTTAAGGGTTATTTTGTAAATACTATAAATACTTTAAGTTAGGGTTTTATTTAGAAGATTCAAAATTCAGAAGAAAAAATCATCTTTGAATATACTCTTAAGAATATTTTTAGGGTTTATCTTAGTTTATTATTTTCTTTGGGAAAACTCAATTTTGGGGATTGCAAATCTTGCTTTGTACTTATTATCAATCTATCAAGCTTTTGGTTTGCAATTGGTGGTGTATTCAACCTTCATTACTTTGGGTAAAATTCTCAATCACGTCTTATATTTGTATTTTTATTGGTTTTGCCTTAGCCATGAGTAGCTAAGTACCCACAACTTGGGGTTATGGGAACCATAGGTATTTGACTTGAGATGACCTAGGTTAGTGCATTTCTATGATTGGGTTTTTGCATGTATTGTCTATATCTCTTCGTTATTATTGTTTTTTGGTGGTGGCCACCACAAACCCCACCTACTATCATGATCCTAACCATGGTAGTGATGAATAGGAAAAGAGAAATAGATGGCAGGATTCGGTTGATGTCTTCTTGTCTAATCAACCAAACTAACCAAGGGGAGGTTGAATGGGAAATAGGTAACGGTTAGTTGGCACACCATGGTTGCCGACCAAGTGCCATGGTGAAATTTGACCTTCACCTTCACAAGAGGGCTGGAAGAATCTAAGTTACCGTCCTGCATGGAAACCTCTAATTGTGGTTATGTTATCTATGTCCATCGAGTCAATGAACCATAGGGAACACAATTCCCAAGTTGTCCCTAAAATTGATTGTTTTCTCGCATTGTAGTATAGTGTTTATTTTACTTTGTTCTTGAATCACAAACCACCACCACTACCACCCCCCGCCATTTAGATATTTTAGTTATAGATACTTGAAATGATTGATAGTGAATTCTCTTAGTAAAGCCCTGTATTCTCTGTAGATTTGATCCTAAACTTTGGTTAGGTTAATTGTTAATAGGGACCACTTTTTTATTAGAGTGTGAACATCATCAATCATAGCAGTGAAGTCCAAAATGCCAAATGCTGATAATGAAAGCCCAATTATGGCTCATAGGCTACCCTATGAGTCATAACAGCCGCTAATCTGAATTTTTAAATTATTTTAAGGACCATTCTATAAATAGTATAAATAGTTTATGTTAGGATTTTTAGAAGAGGGAGAGAATTACACAGATTTCTAGAGATATTTTAGATAGAGAAGCTTTTAGAATATTGTAGGGTTTTAGACTAGGGTTTAATTTGGAGACTCAACTTGGAGATTTGGAATCACTTGTAAATCAATTTCATCATTCAAACTAGTGATTCTAAGAAGGGGTTTCTTGTTCTTCATTATTCTTGGGTAATTTCTCAACTATGTGTGTTTCATTCATTGTTTATTTTCTTGCCCATGTCATGAGTAGCTAAACCCCCACAACTTGGGTGTTGTAGGAACTATGAGTAGCTAGCTTAATAACCCAGATTATTTGCACCTCTTGAGTTGGGCATTTACATGTATTATCCATTTTCGTTCATTTTGCTTGTTGTTTAATGTGGCCAACATTAAACCCCCCCCCTAGTATCATGATTTTGTCCAAGATAGTGATGAATAGGAAAAGGAAATGGGTGATAAAATTCAATTGATGTGTTCCAATTTAATCAACTAAACCTGGCCAAGGAGAGGTTGAATGGTACAATAGGTAACGATTAGTTGGCACACGATAGTAGTCAGTAAAATGCCATGGTGAAATTCGACCTTCACCGTTGCCCAATGGTTGGGAGAACCTAAGTTACCATCCTGCATGCAATGCTCTAATTTAGGTTATGTTATTTGAGGTATTTGAGTTAGTAAATCATAGGGAACACAATTTCCTAAGTTGCTCTCCAATTTGATTCTCTCTTTGCTTTGTTAGTATAGTTTTAGTTTCTTATAAATCATTTCAAATCCCCCCTTTAATTGAGAATAGAGTTAATTGTTGTTTGAAATGATTGTTAGTGAATCAATGCGGAAAAATCCCATATTCCCTTGGAATTTCACCCTAACCTATGGTTAGGTTTTATATTTGACAATGATTATTTTATCCTCAAAGTGAGAGGTATTATTTGAGTGTGATCAAAATTAATGGCGTCATTGCCGAGGAATATACCAAGGTTTTGACCTGATTTAACTAGTACTTAATACAAGTGTTGATTGCTTAATTCTCTTGTATTTTACCTTTTGTTTTTATTTTTGTTAATCTTTCTTTTATACAGGTACATTGTGGTGTTACCCTTTTCGGTTCAGCCAATACAAACATCCAACAAGCTGTTAAGCGAATGGCTGAAGAAAAGCTCCTTCTCATGAGTGATCTACTCTAATTATTGCAAAGATGTGTCCTATTCTATGGTCAACCATCAAAAGATCCTCATGATCATCTGCAAAAATTTGCACAAGTGTATAGGGACATTTTGGGAACACAGCATCCAACTATGGATGCCATGGTACTTTAAGTTTTCCCAATGACTCTTAGAAGTGATGCTACTATTTGGTGGTCTGAACTCCCTCAAGATGTGTTCCTAAACTAGGTGGAGGTGAAGAGAGCTTTCCTAGCAAGGTTCTATGTTAGGCCAAACAAATTTAAACTTGAAGACTAAATTCTCTACTTTCGGCGAATTCCAGGTGATTCGCTAAGTATGACATATGAACGATATAAGAAATGCTTGGGAAGAGCTTAGGCTTATGGTCTTTCGGATGAATCATTGGTGGCAAGTTTGATACAGCTCTAAATTCAGAACAACAGGGTTAGGCTGATGCTCTACTAGGAGGAGAATACATGGCCTTCCTAAGGAAACCATTTGCAGAGGTTACCAAACATATGAACAAACTGGCTGCTATTCATCAAGTATACAAGCCCATGCATGAGCAACAAGCTACCCACACGAGTATATTCGGTGATAAATTAAGCTAAGAGGGAGAAAGTGGTGCAAACACGTGGTTCATATTGCCTCATAACCAATCAGTTAGAAATGGAACCTCTAAGGTTGAGAACATGTTTGCCAAGCTAATGGAGAGAATGGATGCACAAGAAAAAATCTTACTAGAAGTCAAGTTCGATGTTATTAAGGTAAACTATAAAGTTGACCAACATTCGTCGGCAATTCAACGGCTCAATAACAAATTTGGACTTATTTCTATACAACTTGAACAGATTCAGCGGAGTGTGTTGAGCAAAGAAAATCCTTATGAATGAGGGACATCACAGTTTGAGGAATTCTGAGTACTCAAGATGACTAAGTCGTGCCACGATGTTAAATAAGGTGCTACTTGGAAGGCAACCCAAGTATTTTTAAATGATTTTTCTTATTTTTGGTTTTATTGGTATTTAGTGGATTTTTAGGTAGTGCTTTGATCTAGGTTTGATTTTTTTCTTTTATGACATTGAATCAGTTATATGTTTAGATAATGGTGTATTTTGAGATCAAGGTTTGCACGTATTGAACAAGTTTAGAAAGTTTGTAGAACATAGCATTGGAAGTAGCCTCTACGACAAGGCCTACTAGCTATAGTATGCACTATAACTCATAGTCATACCTCATAGAGGATATTAGTGTTGATTAAAGTTTGCACTCCCACTATGAGCCAACTTTACGACTCATACTTTGAACTACGAGTCATAAATGAGGTCCGTAGTGCTCAGGTACGCTTTTAAATATTGAGTGGTCTACGAGACTAAGACCTATGAGGAATACGACCCATAGCCGGGGTTTTGTAGACCCGCCCTGGGATTTTTAAAGTCAGTTTGGTTGGGTATTTTAAAGGCCAAAAATCATATTTTGACCTTAAAACTCCCAATTAACACCCTAAATCTTCCCAAATCATTTCCCCCACTATTCCAACATATTTTTTATGATTGTCTGGCTTGCCCACGTCAGTTTTTCGGCAAGTTTCTGCCTCTAGGGTTTTTGTTGGGCTCATTTCTTCTCAGTTTATTCACTATAGTTTTCATAGATATGGTATGTATCTTGGTTTACTTTAATCCTAAACTTTAATATATGATATCGATGGATTAATTTTGTGTTGGAATCAAGTTTACCATTATTCATTGCCATTGATGTGTAAATTAATATAGAGTACATGTTAGGGTTAGCTTGATTGAAAGTGAGTGGAAATTGCTCTGGTTACTTAGTTTTGATGATCATGCCTTGCTATGTGTCTTGATTAAATGTATGGAATGAGTTTGTGATGGTTAGTTGATTGACTAAATCATGGTAGCATGAATTATCATATTGGGTATGGTGATTTTGTTGAAAATGGTGGTTTGAGTGAATTCTTGATGTGCTTGTAAACCCAATCCCCTGAACATTTATGTATGAGATGAATGATTTTTTTGTAGGTTATGGAAATGATATTATGAATGTTCTTGAATGTTTTGGAGGGTTAATTTTTTATTTTGTATTGTTGGGTGTGGTTTTGGTTAGGTTGTTGAATTGAATATCATGATTAGGGTTTGTATCATATTGTGCTTAATGTGTATATTGAGAAATTGCTTCGATGCTATTTGAATTATTAAGTTGTTATGGTTTGAAGTCCGTATGGTGATGTGATAGGTACCTCAGGTACCTATGATTCTCTGCTACGAGGATCTCCTACGATTCGTTGAAGGATCTACGGGCGGTAGTTGCCCCTTGAAGGGAATAACACTGGCCTAAAGATCCTTAACACTTACCATATGAGACCCACCTACGGGTCGTAGTGCCCACTATGAATCATAGTAGGGTCTCATGAACTTTTCCTGTGTTAAATATGGTCATTAAAATTTAGTACGAGCCCAGTCTATGACCCGTAGCCAGGGTTACGAGTCGTAACTAAGCCTTGTACTTGAATTTAATATAAACTTTTGCTAGGTACCTTTGAACTATGAGACCATAGTATGAATCGTGGTCTCCACTATGAGTCATACCAAGGCCTCGTACCTGCAACTAATGCAGTGTTTATTTTGATGTGTGTTTTCCTTTTGCTTTTGTTTCTTTCTGTTCTTTTATCTATTTTATGGTTTGTCTAGAAACTTTGCGGCTAATTGTGGGT
This sequence comes from Solanum virginianum, assembly GCA_000787875.1. Taxonomy (NCBI): domain Eukaryota; kingdom Viridiplantae; phylum Streptophyta; class Magnoliopsida; order Solanales; family Solanaceae; genus Solanum; species Solanum virginianum. The sequence goes on from DF362214.1 coordinate 18,949, forward strand.
TTATGATGATAATTTTAGGTACAATGGCTCCCAAAAATAGGAACGCTGCTATCCAGGCCTTCAATAAGAGGCTTAGACATCAAGCTTTGGATGCAATGCAATCAGATGGGTCAAATGAGGTCCATCATGTCCGGATAGACCCTGAGGCACAGACGCCTCAAACTAGAGCTCATGCTACTCAGACGCCTATGCAGGTTGAGAGTACCTCCCAATCTGACAAGGAGGGAAGCGAAGATTGGTCTAAGTCAGATGATGTGCCCCAGGACAGAGGAGCAGCCCAGTCCTTTATTTCCCCATCTATTTCTGATACAGATCCTCAGTATCCTCGATGGGGGATCGTGGGCATGGAGGCCATATACAGATAGGGGTTGGAGCCTAAGGGGTAGGGGAAGCTCGTGAGACCATTTTACGAGGAACCCTGACTAGTAGATTCAGGTCTAAGTCATGTCCCTACTTTAGAGGCTGAGATAGACAAGCATGGGCTTAGGTGGCTGATGGTAAAGCTGAGCAAGTATGCCTCACTTCTAATATAAGAATTTTACATTGCTTATGTCGCTACTATTCTACGGGATCTTCCAAAAGGGCAGAAGGCCCTTGAGTAGAGGTTCTAGTTCGAGGCTAGCGGGTGGACATTTAAGAGGAAACCATCCGCCTAGTACAGTTTGGGCCTACTTATAGAGCATCGGAGTCTACAGCCGAGTATGACAACTGGATAGACAAGATGAGATGGGCTGTGATTGGAAAGAATGTCGACCAGAAGACCGAGCTCTTGAGATGGGTGGCCATCTAAATAGCAGAGAGTGGCCCCGAGCCTACATAAGTCACTACACGCACAGAGCCCATCATGAAGTCATCTCTCTCTTTCCCCCTAAATTTTGGTGGGCTATCATTCGGGCTCGCATCCAACCCACCTTTATAAATAATGTCATCACGTTGGAGCGAGCGGTTCTGCTAGCCAATATCTTAGCTGGCTATGATATTTATTGGGCTCGTGTGATGGCCGAGCAGATTCATGAGTTAGCACTCCGAAGGAACACATGCATGCCTTTTCCAATCTTGATCCACAAATTACGTATAGAGGACAGGGTATGAGTCTCTCTCTGTCTTGATCCACATGTTAAGGCCCTCCATACCATGGATCCTAGCCTAATCATGGTTGATGAGAATCCGGTGGCGCTCTAGAGGGCAGCACCTCCTCCTATGCCTGAGCCTTTTGCTCCTAAGCTATCTGCAGAGGGTTCGATTTTAGCTGCCACTACCACTACTCCAGGTACACCAGAGCAGCTTGCAGTAGCTGACATCGAGACGGGTCCCTCCACAGCTGCACTTGCGCTAGAGCATCTACACCTCAGGTTCCTTTTACAGACTTTCCTATTATGTCTGTTATTACTTTTTAGGCTATGGTTTATAGGTTATTTAGGGAAAAGGCCCAACTAGCTCAGTTGATGCAGCAAATCAAGCCTTGGGTCCGACAGATAGTTCAGGCACCAGAGGAGAGATCCAAGATGTTCACCATCTCAGTTATGGATGAGAGGATTGCTACAGTGGATGCCTGGGTTCGATGCTTTTGAGGCTAGAGTTCAGAAGAGACTTAATGGGGCCCA
>DF362214.1:32101-45605 GCA_000787875.1 Solanum virginianum
GTAGTGCGTTTCACACCCTATAAACTGATTTTATGCCTGTATTTCAGCTTCCTTTCCTGTATATTGGGCTAACTCGATTTTTCGCAATATTTTTAGTATCATGTCACTGTATACATGATGTATATCAGTGTATATAGTGACGTGTCAATCCCCAAAAAGCTGCAACGCATTTTTTATATCACGAAAAATGACCCAAGGCTGACCCTAGATGCAAGGATGGAGTCCTGCATGGACTCGTATCATTGTTCATACAAAAAAATGAAGATAAAAATTAGTACGCGATATAGATGAACCCGAATAAATGTTAAGAATCATCCAAATGAAGTAATTTTAAGTAAAGTTCAACTATGGAAGGGAAAATCACTGAATATGAAATAAACTAGAATATTAATCTCTGCTGGATGTCATATGCTAGTAAGGAATTAATCAAAAGTATGAATCATTGCCTATGTTATACAAATAGGTAAAGGAAATCACATGAACAAACAACTTTATATCACTTTAACTATATAATTTTACTATTATACAAATAGGTAAAGGAAATCACATGAGCAAACAACTTTATATCACTTTAACTATATAATTTTACTACTTTATTACTATTGCATAGAAGACAATTTGACTACTATTTCAGAAATGGGTTCTTTGACTAAACCAATTCAAAATAAAACAACATAACTTTAACACTTTTAGGCACAAAAGAATCACAAAAAAAAAAAATTGTGAAACTAAACTTCATAATATAGTCCAAAAAAGGAAAAAATAAATTATGAAAAATTCAAAAAAAAACAAACCAACAATTTCTTGTTCTTAAAAATCTGCATATTATCCCAAGAAAGAGAAAAGGGAAGAGAGAATAGATGATGACCCCCTTTTTCGACTATTTCTTATTTTTTTTAAACTATATTTGTTTTAAGTATGTTGAGAAAGGAAGACTCATATCCGTATACTTAACAGTGAATCCTATCCAAGGTGACACAGCGGGCAAAATAGTATGTTAAGGTAATAAAAAAATTATGCTAAACGAGATAGAGATAGAAAGATCTTCGAATAAACCCAACACAACAAAGACTAAACAAAAAATATGAAAACAACATTTATCTGAAAACCTTTCAACCCAAAACGTGACTTTATGACTCCAAAAAAAAATCTTAATGATTAATAATAACAAAGAACAATAACAATCACAACAACTTTAAGCAAAACAAACCCAATCGAAAGAGAATATGTAACATAACAATCCCTTTCATAATCATAAACACATATTTAAATAAAAATAAAGAAAAACAAAATTGAAGTATTACCTTTTTGGGGGCAATGAACAGGACAAGAGAGTTAGAAAAATAATTTCCCACCATGAGCTTGACAAAATAGAAGAATGAAACTTAGTTTCTGGTTTGCTAGTCTAAGTTCTGGTACTACACAAACGAAAAAATAAAATTGGAGGAAGCCGACCGAAAAATTCTCCTCTTTCACAGATTTAAGAGGGGATATTTATAGACAAAATTGGGGTCGGAAATTGGGAAAAACTTGGATTTGAATTTGAAATTCAAAAAAGTCAAACGTTGGAGATTGTCGGGTTTTGTTCCGTTAGTAGTCTTGTTTTGTTGTTTTTGGAGAAAGGAGAAGAGTTGGTGTAGTTGTTGTTCTTGTTTAAAAAAAATTGAAGAAGAAGAAGAAGGAGAGTGTCGTGTGAGGAGAGGAAGAAGAGGAGAGTTGGTGAGAGAAACGTGGGTCCCATCTAAAAGAAAAAAAAAGTAAAAGAAAAAGTAAATTAAAAAGAAAAAGTAAAGGGGACATGTGGGGTCGGGGCGCAGGTTTTAAATTTAAAATACACGATAAATTAAATTAGATTAATTAACTAGCTTCTTTAAAATTAACTAAGCAAAATTATTAACTTAATTATGAACTACTTAATTTCAAAAAATAATTTAATAATAAACAAAAATATAATTTCTTTTTATTTTTGAATAATTATGAAAAAGTACGTAATAAATACGTACAAAGTATATGAAATAACTTAAAATATATGCTTTTTTTTAAGATAATTATTTCACATTGCTGAAAATTGAAGAAGCTTGATAATTAATTTATAATTTGGAGGGTCAAAATTGGGTGTCAACAACTGTTCCTTTCTTTGGGTATGATCGATGGAAGAGATCGTAGATAAAGAAACTTGACTAAATTAATTTTTAACTGAGCACATCTTCATCTTCTGAAAAGCTCTTGGTACGGACTTTGGGAAATTACGACCGGACCCTGGTTTTGGGTTTCCTACATATCTTAGGTTGCATGAGAATTAAGGCCACTTGTAGTTCAAACGCTTGTTTTTACGCACGATTCTGAAAGAATTCAAAAGCTATCCTAATATCAAATTATGGAGATATTAGAATTCTTGGGAATGATATTTTAAGAGCAAATGTTAGAACACAACCCAGTTTTCAAAATTGAGCCCACCTACATATCCTTGGACTTAGGAATCAGGCTGCTTGTAGTTCGACTCCTTCGGTTAAAGAGGAAATCTCTTATTCTGAGATGACCTCTAGTCAGGAGGAGTGACAAACAAATCGAATTATGAAAAGGTGCTTACAACCTCTTAATCATAAATGTAGTGCGTTTCACACCCATAATTAAGAACTTACACAGACATACTTTTAAAAACTTTTGATACGTTGTCACTCAGACTGAAAGATTGCCTACGGTGAGGGTTGAGATTATCTGAAGGCAAAATTGCTAATTGACAGACTCGAAGAATTCAGGTTAAACGTAGTTCCAATGTAAAAGAATAAATAAAGGGGATAAGGAATGACCGAGGCCAACATAGGCCGCCTACGTATCTCATTCTTGAGAATTCAGGTCAAACGTAGTTTATTCCAAAGGAAGATAATTTGATAACAAACATATAACTGATTACAAGCTAATCATGCAATTATAGGAAAAGGGATAAAAGAAAACTCTGAATCTCCAGACATAGTGACTCTTGATAGCATATGAGTTGATTGTCAAGTTGTGATGAGCGATGTTTGTGCTAAATCCTAACACATCATCGCATGACCAGATGATAGCATATGAGTTGATCATCAAGTTGTGGTGAGCGATGTATATGCTAAACCTTGACACATTGTCGCATGACCAGGTGAATACGTTAACATACTCTTTGACAAGTTGATGAGTTTTTTCCTTCGAGCATCCTTCAAATGGACACTGATTTTGGTTTCCTTGACACATTCTTCATCTCCCAGATTCACTGTCTCAGTCTCGTCTAGATTAGACTTATCCTGATTCTCAAATTGTCTTAATGCCTGGGCAAAATATTCAGGTACTGTGGACCTTTCATCGTATTCCTCAAGTTCATTATCATCTGCTTCATTCTGTTCATTCAGCTTTTGACATGACATGACAGTGGTAGATTTTAAATTATTTAAACCAAAATCATAAACAAACATAGTTGAAAAAGAAGTAATTGAAACTATAAGATGAATAGTAGGTGCAATCTGAAATAAATGGAGGCTTTCATTTAAAGAAAGTGCAAACTTTGGCCATGACCAAGGGTCAATCTGCCTTTGAGATATTAAAACAAAATCAAACAGGAGTGAAATGGCAATGTAAAATATGGGTCTTAGGGCCTCCGCCGGACTGCCACCCATTTTTAAAATAAGTATTTTAGCAATTTTTTGTCTACCAAGACAAGTAGGGGATTAGCAACGGGGTGGATGTCTCTCTCAACTCTTGGTTGTCTAGTTCTGCACCTCGAACACCTGATGTTTGGTATGTTTCATTATCATCAATTGCATCAATTTCTTTGAACAGGTCCCAGATCCCTCCCTCAAGCCCTTGCCACACCTTTTTCTAAGCTTACAGTGCCATCTGACACTATCCTCTTAGTTGTACACCAATCTTCTTCTCTCTCAATCATACCAGTCAAGTTCTCCCCATGATCAGGCAAAAGGTTCTTGTTTTGCCATCTGGCACTATCCTCTTAGTTGTACACCAATCTTCTTCTCTCTCAATCATACCAGTCATGTTCTCCCCATGATCAGGCAAAAGGTTCTTGTTGACATTGGGGGCGACAGTCCGAAGAACAACTATGTCATGATCAATTAAGTCCTGGATTTTATGCTTTAAACCTATGCAATCTTTAGTGTCATGTCCAACACTGTTAGAGTGGTAAGCACAAGTTTGATCACCCCTGAAGAAACGAGAATTAGCATTCATTGCTCTTGAAGGGGCAGGTTGGATCAATCCTACAGCTAAAAATCTTTCGAATAGCTTTATACGGCTTTCGGCGAGTGGAGTGAACACCCAAGGGTGTTTTTTTATATGTTTTTGGGTGAGGAGGGTCATAGTTATTTTGTGAAGGTGGAGGCACTCGATGGTAATTGGGATGGTTTCGACGGCGGGGAGGGGGTGTGTGGGGATCTGAAATCTTGGGTATGGCGATGTTTGGTAATTTAATGGCGGGGTTTCGGGATTTAGGGTTGGGTAACTAGTAGAGGGAGTCTGATAAGTTGGTTGGATATGGGAGCAACTTGGCGGTGGAGATTGGTAGTTTAGGATGATGTTTAGATATTGTGGGGAGTGATAATGGGGAGGAGGGGTTTGGTAGTTTGTGGGTGGAGTGTGATATCCTGGTTGAGCATGACAGACAGGAAATGAACTTGTGGTAGGTTGAAAATGGGTCTAAGGAGACGTGGACTTTTTGGGGTGGCTGCTAGGGTTTCTCCTTTTGTCTTGTACGCCGGAGATAACTGACACATTTTTTTTCTTTTTTCTCAACATCCCGGATGATCCGGCTGAATTTGATATACGAGTGATCTTGCCCGTTTTGAGCCCATCTTCGATGTTCTCACCAATCTTAACTATATCTGTGAATTTTACTCCAACGAGCAGCATCATTCTTTCATAAAACTTTGGCTCCTGGGAACGCATGAACACTTCGATAATCTCCTTTTTAGACATAGGAGGACGTACTCTGGCAGCACTCTTCCTCCATCTGTAGGCATATTCCCAATAACTCTCGGTTGACTTCTATCTAATCTTCTCCAATGAATAGCAGTCTGGCACGATTTCAACATTATAAGCAAAACCTTTGACAAAATCTTTGGCCATGGCAGTCCAACTGGCCCATTGGTTTGTTTCTTGGGAGGTAAATAATTTTAGGGCCTCTCCGCTTAAACTTCGACTGAAAAGCCACATCAGCAATGCTTTATTTTTCCCGACGCCCACCAGCTGATCACAATATGCCCTCAGATGGGCCAGAGGATTTTCACTTCCGTTGAAAGTGTCGAACTTTGGTATTTTGAACCCTTCTGGGAGGTTCAGATTCGGGTGAATGCATAAATCTTCATAATCCAGCCCCGTAACATCAGGTGCATAGCGAAATTGCTTCATAGCTTTTGCAATTTCTTCCCTAATATCCAACTTAGCCATCTCCTCCTTGGCTTTTCATTCTTTTTCCTTCTCCTCATAATGGTCAACCTCGGGGTAAGTGGCGTGAGGAACTTATGAATTGGTAAGGATTGGGATATGGAAGGGGCTTGTAAGAGGCACAATTTGGGTGGCATATGGGTTGTATTAGTCCGGGGCTTGGCTTTCGAGAGGGATTATCTGGGGTTGAATAGTTTGGGCAATGTGAGAGGAACTGCAGGCTTGAGCATTATTTGGGTTTTAGGGAGGGGGTGGTGCTTGGGGAAAATATTAGAAGGTCTTACATCGGGGATAGTTAAGTCGATAACACGCGAAGCTTGAACAGGGGTAATTGGTGGATTTGTTGAGATTGGGATAGGTTGACGAGATAGATTAGGAGAAGAAAAATGAAATGGAGGCATCCCGTCGTCTGGACCAGGAAGATTAGCAGTGATGGCCAAATTTGATAACTCTTGAGTCTTCTTCATTTCCATCTTCATGTCAATAATCTGTTGCATTAGTTGTGTAATCAATTTATTTTGTTGCACGATAAGGGGATCTATCATAGTGATCTTGGTCAAGCTTGCATCATCATTATTGTCTGTCATTTTTCCTTTCCACTGGTTTTGGTCAGGGGAGGGATCTTCGTGGGCTTTTGACCTAGTGAAATAAGGATGATCGGCTAGCTTTATCACACAAATCAATTCTAAATTACCTATCAAATGAAAAATAACTCAAAAGATAAATGCGTTAGTCCTTATTCATACTAGATAATGCAAAATATCACACAAAGGAATAAACACATAATAGTTGCATTGTTTGAAGACATACTAACACCTGAAGGTAGGAAAATAACTGAAATAGGCGAAACGTTGGTTATTCAAGATTTGTGAATCAGGGAGATGTTTTGACAATATTTCCTCACATTTCTTATGTGCTTAGGGGATTGTAGAAACTTTTGAAAAAAAGTGGACTAGAAGTCTTCAAACAAAGCAACGTAATCATACAAATAGTTATAAAGTATATCACGTAAACATATATTGCACGTCCTAAACAGATATATGACCCTTTTATGCCAAGGGTGGGCCTAACGATTTGAAAAATGTATACGCAATTTTGAACGTTCCTTTGCCCCCAAAAATATTCATACAGGCTTTATGAATAAACTCAATAGGGATACATAATATGGGAAAGGGATACAAAATAATCAGTCCCACGCAGGGGTATAGTCCTAAGCTAAACTTTCGTGGAAGATTTCTTCTTCTTGGACTTTTCGGCGTCTCTGAATGTCTTTGGATGGAATACCCTGTACACATCCTTTTTTTGATTAAAATGTGTTATTAAAATGAACTCCCAACCCCGAGGAACAAAGGTTCGCCAAATAACATATACATCCTTCAAATGTAAACATATAAGCGTGATCGTCCATTTGGGCCGGGGCCACTTTAAACTCAAGGTGGTCTTTTTAATAGGCCCAACACGTCTTACATGCTGGGTCGTCTTAGGCCAATGGTTAGAAGTAGCGATTTGGCTTTGCTCTATCCTAGGTGTCTAAGAGTGGGTTTTGAATGGACCGGGAACCCAGACGGACAACCTGAGCTGGAAACCATGACAACCATTGGATGCACTACGAATCAATAAATTGCTACATATTTCAAAAAGGGTTAAGTATTTGGAAATCCGACTGCGGGTTCACAAAACCATCCTCCTAAATACACAAGATATAATAGAAAATGTCATGAAATGCAAATGACAATTTAATATCGAATTTAAACAAAAAAGCAAATATAACTAAACAAATCGAATAGTTAGTCAAACAACCTAATCTAATGATTAAAACCTAATTGAAAATCTCCAGCAGAGTCACCATTTCTGTTAACCCAAAAAATGTGACTTTAATTTTTTCGAAAATCTGATTTAATACCTAATTAATTTAAGTACAAATCAAATTCTCAAAATTTTGAAAAAGTCGCCACATAATTTTAAGGATAATTAGGAAAACAAATAAACATTTAAAAAAACCTAACAGAAAAATCTTTGTTAAAATACCAAAAGAAGGGTAAGGGTTCAATTTTCACTTTGAGAAGAACTTAATCACTCAAAATGACCGCTAACGTGCGGTTGACCGACGATTAGGAATTTTGACTAACTTTTAAAGATTGACTAACTTTAAAAAAAAAGTTGACTTAGTTTGAAAAAACGAGTAGGAAATGGACTAACTTTAAAAAATTTGATTGATTTTGAAAAAAATGTTGACTAGCTTAAAAGTTGACCAATTTTGAAAGAAATGGCTAAATTTAAAAGAATGTGACTAAATTTTGAAAGACTTGACTAAATTTGAAATAATTGTCTAAATTTGAAAGAATGGACCAATTCTAAACAAGATTGACTAAGTTTAAAAATTAACTATCACTTCGAACAAAAAATAATGGTACGAATAATCTCAACACTTAAGAAAATCATTGATAACGAAAATTAACATAAATGGAGGCAATGTTGGGGAAACAATTAGATTAACAACAAATAATAATACAAATAATGTTAGAGTTAGTATCAAATAACAATAAATGTTGTAAATAAAATAATAGAACAAAGAAAGATAAAGGGAATGGAAATTGGGCTTGGCAGACCCAAATTCAAATCTGCCCAATTTGTAAAATGAACTGGGCCTACTCACCATGTTGCTGTTCCTACTAATGGGCTTGTGACCCACATTTTCTGTAATATACACTTAGTGTATATCATATGTATATTCATGTATATCCATGTATATACACCGATTTTATGCCTGTATTTCAGCTTCCTTTCCTGTATATTGGGCTGACTCAATTTGTCTGCATATTTTTAGTATCATGTCACTGTATACATGATGTATATCAGTGTATATGGTGACGTGTTAATCCCCAAAAAAATTGCAACGCAGCTTTTATATCACGAAAAACGACCCAAGGCTGACCCTAGATGCAAGGATGGAGTCCTGCATGGACTCATATCATTGTTCATACAAAGAAATGAGGATAAAATTAGTACGCGGTATAGATGAGCCTGAATAAATGTTAAGAATCATCCAAATGAAGTAATTTTAAGTAAAGTTCAACTATGGAAGGAAAAATCACTGAATTTGAAATAAACTAGAATATTAATCTCTGCTGGATGTCATATGCTAGTAAGGAATTAATCAAAAGTATGAATCATTGACTATGCTATACAAATAGGTAAAGGAAATCACATGAACAAACAACTTTATATCACTTTTACTATATAATTTTACTACTTTACTACTATTGCATAGAAGACAATTTGACTACTATTTCAGTAAATGGGTTCTTTGACTAAACCAATTCAAAATAAAACAACATAACTTTAACACTTTTAGGTACAAAAGAATCACAAGAAAAAAAAGAACTGTGAAACTAAACTTCATAATATAGTCCAGAAAAGAAAAAAATAAATTATGAAAAATTCAAAAAAAACAGACCAACAATTTATTGTTCTTAAAAATTTGCAGATTATCCCAAAAAAAAGAAAAGGGAAGAGATAATAGATGATGACCCCCTTTTTCGACTATTTCTTATTTTGTTTTTTAACTATTTTTTTTAAGTATGTTGAGAAAGGAAGACTCATATCCGTATACTTAACAATGGATCCTATCCAAGGTGACACAGAGGGCAAAATAGCATGTCAAGGTAATAAAAAAATTATGCTAAACGAGATAGAGATAGAAAGATCTTTGAATAAACCCAACACAACAAAGACTAAACGGAAAACATGAAAACAACATTAATCCGAAAATCTTTCAACCCAAAACATGACTCTATGACTCCAAAAAAAAAATCTTAATGATTAATAACAACAAACAGAACAACAACAATCACAACAACTTCAAGCAAAACAAACCCAATCGAAAGAGATTATGTAACATAACAATTCCTTTCATAATCATAAACTCATATTTAAATAAAAATGAAGAAAAACAAAATTGAAGTATTACCTTTCTGGGGGCATCAAACAGGACAAGACGAGTTGAAAAAATGATTTCCCACCACGAGCTTGACAAAATAAAAGAATGAAACTCAGTTTCTGGTTTGCTAGTCCGAGTTCTGGAACTAGGCAAAAGGAAAAATAAAATTGGAGGAAGCCGACCGAAAAATCCACTCTTTCACTGATTTAAGAGGAATATTTATAGACAAAATTGGGGTCAAAAATTGGGAAAAACTTGAATTTGAATTCGAAATTCAAAAAATTTGAACGTTGGAGATTGTCGAATTTTGTTCCGTTAGTGGTCTTGCTTTGTTGTTTTTGGAGAACGGAGAAGAGTAGGTGTAGTTGTTGTTCTTGTTTAAAAAAAATTGAAGAAGAAGAAGGAGAGTGTCATGTAAGGAGAGTTAGAAGAAGGAGAGTGTCATGTAAGGAGAGTTGGTGAGAGACACGTGGATCCCACCTAAAAGAAAAAGAAAAGTAATAGAAAAGGTAAAGTAAAAAAGAAAAAGTAAAGGAGACATGTGGGGTTGGAGCGTGGGTTTGAATTTTAAAATACACGATAAATTAAATTAGATCAATTAACAAGCTTCTTTAAAATTAACTAAGCAAAATAATTAACTCAATTATAAACTACTTAATTTCAAAAAATAATTTAATAATAAACAAGAATATAATTTCTTTTTATTTTTGAATAATTATGAAAAAATATGTAATAAATGTGTACAAAATATATGAAATAACTTAAAATATATGTTTTTTTTCTGAAGATAATTATTTCACATTGTTAAAAATTGAAGAAGCTCGATAATTAATTTATAATGTAGGGGGTCAAAATTGGGTGTCAACAGTATTAACGAAAGAAAATAAAATTTGATAATGTAATAGTAGAATATACATTAAAAATATTAATTAGGAGAAAGGGGGGAGAATGATTATTTCTCAACGTTGAGGGGGAGTTTGGTTTTTAAGTAAAATTTGGGGATGAAAATAATTTTCACCCATTTTTATCCATAAATATATTATAGAATCTTTTCTCTTTTTCCAATTGTTTCCGTACGAGTAATTTTTGTTATTGATTATCAACTAATTTAAAGAGAAAGTTCAAAATTTACAATTTAAGATTCTCTTTTTTTTTTTTTTGAAAAATAGAAGATAAATACTAGTAAGAAAAATAATTTAGAAAAGAGAGAAGTTTTTCTATATATTTCTGGACAAGATAATATATTACTATGATTGTGACACGGCTAATTTCTTTATGAAATATTAATTATCTAAATTATGATAGAATTTTATTTTAATAAATTAAATCTTAGTCATTAATTTTCATCTTTGTCACCTATGTCCTATCCAAGCAAGAACTTAAGAGAAATGAGGATAATAAAATGAAGAGGTGCCGGACCCAGTGAGGAGAGGCACAATCAATAAAAAATGTGTAAGGTTCTATTATATTGTTAATGCATAAGATAGTGAGTTCTCTCCGCCTTCATTTCCAAATGAAAGTAATAAACAAATAAAGTATTTATATAATTCATGTGAGATTTTCAAGCACCATTAATTATATTAAATATTATAAGTCTAAATGTAATAAATTTATTGTAATGACACTCTTGGTCATTTTTCTTGTACTACTTCCATTTCATCATTTAGAACTTTCTATAGCGACCCCAGGTTATTTATGACCTGCAACTGACACTGCTAGCTTGGTCGCCTGAAAAGTTGACTTCGATAAAAAACACAGGAAAACAACCCTAGAATGGGTTTCTTATAGTTCCATCAGCTCTAGAATGGTCAAATTAGGCAGAAAAGTGGTTGACTCAAATTTTGAGGCTTTCAGTGGAATCTTAAACCATTTTTAGCATTTTAGCCTTAAAATTGGTCAGCAATTGACTTTGGTCAACATTCTTGGAAAATGTACGTGAACAAAAATCCTAATAGCGCGGTTAGCTCTGAAAAGTTGAGTTTGGCCTAGAATGACTTTTTGTGCGGCTCTCGAGGCTTTTGGGCTCATTTTGAGCCCCTCGATAGATTTTCATTAAAAAATTGACCTTGAAAGTGGGACTCACGTTCAGTCGTAACACTCTCATACAAAATTTTTGACTGGTCCATTGAGTTCAAAATATCAAAATTGGTGGGATAGCTGTAACACCTGGTAAAATTTTCAAAATACCCCTAGATGAGAGATGTTAGCAAAACCATCTTCCTAAACTTTTTTGGCAAATCTGAGGCCAGAAATACTATCAACAGAAAAAATTGTGTGGGAAAAGGGACCTGGTTGATTTTTAGAACAATCAGATCAAAATATAATTTTTTGAAGTGAAAACACAATTCTAAAAAAGTGCGCGACATTTTCGCTCGCAGACTTGTCATGGATTTGTACTTAACTACTTGGTCCACGCACCTGTTCCACAAAGTTTAAAATTTTAAATCTTTCAAGGGGTATTCCAAACTTTTATTCATCCCTCCTAAATATAATCCACGCTAATATAGGTCATTTTTGGCCTAAAAACGGTTTCAAAGTTCATCCTTAAGTCTCTTACTCTAAAACTAACGGAAGACTTTGAGTAAACAAGAGAAGAGAAGCTAGGGTTTCCAAGCATTCGACTGTGGTCCTTTGAGTAGCGATTGTTCATCAATTTTCAGGTATGTAAGGCTAAACTAAAACATGAGAATGTTCTTCCATATGCCCCTTATTGATGGTAATAGAAAGACTGTGAAAGTATTGAGTCTCTATGCATATTTTTTGAAGGTTTCTTTGTAAAATATATACTTCATGTATTTTTACTAGATTGATGATCATCATAAATTTAATTTACCGAACAAATATTGTTACATGAGTTGTTGCACAAACCCTACATATTTCTTATAAAAGATTGCATGAATAAACTTAGGGAGTAAGCATAGAGCCTTGACTTGAGAATGTTGATTGTGATTGTGATGTGAGCATGATGATAAGTTGATAGAACTTGATGGTCCTAAAATTCTTCCTGATTGAACTCTAAAAGATTGGTCTAAATTGAAAGTCCTCGGACGTGATTGTTTAATTCACTCTTTAAAGGTTGACGGATTGATATGAGTCCTTATGAGACTCATTGATTGGATTAGTTAAGATTGATTGTTTAAGAGCATTGAGTCTTAGGAGGAGTATCAAACACCGAATTGAGTGAGAGTAAGTCCAACTCGAACTCAATAACTATGTTGCCAACTGTAGGAGAGGATTGAACTGTTAAGGTGGATATTTCCTCATGATAAGGTGTCCCTGAAATAATAGAGGACACAATTGTCGGATCCACTATGGATTCAATTTGTTCTTACCCAGACAAGGTATTAAACGGTTGTGGCAACATCAACGAGATTGTTGTATGATCTCTAGCTTATAAGTGATTGTTGTCGGATAAGAGAAACTCCCATAAAAGTTCTATATTGATAGTACTCTGATTGGATTGAATTGATTGGAATGATTGGATTATCTATGATGGGTCATTGTCTACTCTTTATTCTTGCTTTAGATAGACATTTGATATTTTTGATTAAGTATTTCTGTGTTGATTATTGTTCTATCTATATCTGTTTCATTCAGCCATTTTACATACTCGTACATTCCAGGTACTGACGTCCATTTGGACTGCATCATAAAAATAATGTAGTTGTAGTTACTAAAGATCATCAACAAGCGTACCCTTGAGGAACTATTGCAGTCAGCAGAGTTGGTGAGCCCTCCCCTACATCTGGAGGATAATCATTTATATTTTTATCAAGCTTTTAGAGTTAGACTTTAGATTTGCTATTCTTGATTTGAGGTAGCTATGAGTTTGTCATTAGCACCATTGAATAGTTGATTAAGGCTTCATAGACTAGTGAGTGATTTGTCTTGAGTAAAATCTGTACTTTTGGCTAGTTTCCTTCATACTAGTCTTATTGAGTTGACTTGACTTTTATATATGTCACGACCCAGCCTATGGGCCGTGACTGGTACCCGATAGGGGCACCTAGACCACATTCCAAAACAGACTCAAATATAGAATTTATACATTTTACAGAAATTTTGGCAGAGTTTCCTCTGTTTTATTGACTAGCCACCTGAAACAGAAGAGTCCAGCAAACCAACAGACAGAACATA
>DF362213.1:10051-24962 GCA_000787875.1 Solanum virginianum
GCCAAGACAATTTCCGGGCTTACCTTAATGAGTATCAAAGTTCAACATAAAGATATGATGAAAGTAAGAGTGCAAAGCTAGTATCCCCGAACTTGAGTACTCACCAATATCTTATCTTTAACATAACCAACTAGCCATAAGGAGGATGATCGTGAGGGACTCTGATTTCTACATGGTAACATCATGTAGGCATAGAGTATGTATTAGTACGTTTGAATGTACTAAGTATGTAAGATGCAATGCAACAAGAGATAGGCAATATAGTCAAAATGCATAGTCATAAACAAAAGATAATATATTAGTAACATGGTATGCATGATATATGTTTGAAGTAAAACATATTTATATAGAACATAATACATGTATAGGAAGAGATCATATCCATATAGCCCAAGAAAGCTTTGCTTGAACTCCAAGGCATGCTATCCCCTTGGAAGGTGATTAAGGTACATATGCCTCAACAAGGTAGTACTAGCTTACCACCCCCCGACAAGGCGATTGAAGTACATACTCCTCAACTAGGTAGTACAGGCTTACCACCCCTCGACAAGGTAATTAAGGTACATACCCCTCAATAGGGTAGTATGGCCTTACCACCCCCTGAAAGGTGTAAGGTATCTACCCCTCAATAAGGTAGTACGAGCTTAACACCCCTCGATAAGGTGATTGAGGCTTAACACCCCCTCAACAAGGTGATTGGGCTTAACACCCCAAATAAGGTATGGCCAACTTGCAACACCATAGACACTTATCATAAATTCATTACATTCATACATTCTTTTCATCATCACAAGTTCACCTGACTCATAGGTCATGCAATAGATCATTAATAGCTCAAGAATTCTTAACCAAACATTTTATTAAACACTTGACGAGTGTGTAATCCTAGTTCAAAATTATACAATTCAAGAGTGAAATCATAGAGAAAACTCAATGTAAATCAACCCACCAACACTTGGTAACACCCTCATGCGATACATTGAACCCCTTATCAAATATCATAATGGATCATAAATTCATAGCTCAAAACATGCTTAAACAGTCAACATTTCATAAAAACTCCAACATAGTTCATAATCTACTTTTATAATAGAGATAACTATAGCTAATCCAATTTGAAAACATGAAATCAACATAAAAAAGAAGGTTGGTCACCATGGGTAAAAGGACCCAATGGTTGAAACCCACATACCTCAACTTTGGAGATTTCATTAATAAAGATTTGAATGAGAACTTGAAGCTTGAATGAATTTCTTAAGATCTAGAGATGAGTTTGGGATACTTGATTTTGGATGAAATATTTGGCTAAGTGTTAGAGAGGGTTTTGGGGAATGTCTTGAATGAATGACTAAGTATAGGTATTTTTACGCATAGGTGGGCATGGGTCCAAGACCTTGAATTATATGGAGTTGAAAAATGACTAAGTATAGGTGTTTTTATGCATAGATGGGTCCAAGACCCCAAGGTCTTGGACCGAGATTGAAAAACTAGCAACAAAATATACTTATCCGCGCCTCGCGCCAGGGGCGCGGATCCTCTCTATTTTTTGCAAATTTTGGAAAATGAAATCTTACTACGACTGCTCTAAAATAAGAGTTATATCCATTCCCCACTCAATTTTACCCCCTGATCATGAAGATGAAGTCAGATTTTTAATATCACACATAAATTTTTAGATATATAAAAATTATAATAATGGCCATTTTCGAGGCACATTTTCGGGCACTTTTTGGGGGCGTTTCAGCCTTGGCCTTGGAAATCCATAATTTGGACAAGGGATTTCACACATGGACCCTCTTACTGACCATGTACCCTTTCACAGTCCATTAGGCTTTCTGTGAAGGCATCGGAGTGAAAATTTTCTAAGTATTGGATCACCATCTTGGAACTTTGTCACTGAAGAATTTATGTAGTGAAGCTTCACGGAGGAGGCACTCGGACCATATACCTTGGTATGGGCTGTGAAGCCCTCCATATTGATATTAGTGTGTAATTTTTTCTAAGCATGCAATTACTGTCTTCGACCTTCGTCAACAAGAATTATTCTAAGTGATGGATCATTGAGGAGTATATGGTCTGTATACTTTATCATGGGCCGTATACCCTTCCATGGAGCCCCTGGCAATAATTTTTCTGCTTATTTTATTAATGACATTTTTGTAATTATGATTTCTGCTATGGGTCTTTTATGACTTTGTATGCTATCTAAAGACATTAAGATGACCTAAACTTCATTCCCACATTCGAAATTCACTCTTCTACTTAGAATTATTTCAATACACTCTTATGAACTTGTAAGACCCCGCCTATGGAGAGTATGAAAAGGTTCAAGAAAGTAAGCTTTGGAAAATTTAAACTATCAGTTTTTACGAGGGGGTCTAAGGCTCATAAGATGAAGCATGATCGGTATATAGGTTTGTAGAACCTAGGCAGACTTGATGAAAATTGGGATCTTTCAAGAGTTCAATTTGCGACTTATCATATGGCCCCTAAAACCTTCTATGAGTCGTAGATTGCATCATAGAATATGAATTACAAAAGGGGATCTCTGAAAGTTATAAAAATCCATCAGACGAAATCCCTATCTATAGCTCATAGAATATTCTTCAGCCTATAAACGGGATCTCATTGACCTATCCGGGAAGATAATAAAAGGGGCAAAATTGACCTTTCCTATTTTCCTAAGTCCAAGCTATATTGTTTAAGGTCTCAAATGACCCCTTTCCAGCCTTATACATCCTTCACACCCTCACTTCAACTCATTTCTCAAAAAGCCTAAGTCTCAAAAACTCCCTCAAGCTCTTCAAGGCATTCAAGCAAAGGGTTCAAGCTAGAGTTTCGAATCTTTCATCACCAAGGTTTCCTCCACCATAATGATAGCAAGGTATATGGGTTTGATTGTGGGAACCTTTCTTTCCACAAGTCCAACCATTCTTCTTTTCCAACTACATGAAATTTATAAATTTTTATAGGTATTTTATGAACTCTTGCATACGATGCTATTATTATGCATTAATTGTACACATGATTTCTATTTGAGTTCGTCAAGTAATGATTTTATTATGCTTAAACATCATTGGGGTTTGACAATGTGATGGATTTTATGATATTAAGTTATGTGCTCTATGATGCTATGAAAAGTTATGAAAGAGCTTATGAGTTTTAGTCGGATTTGATGATATCTAAAATGAGGGTTTTACTACTATGGTGGTAGGTTTATTTGAATGACTTTAAAATGAGTTGATTTTTACTCCCCTTTTATCTTATACTCTTAAATTGCATGATTTTAAGCCTATATACATATTCCCACTATGTTTGACTAAATTTACATGACAAGATTTCTATGTGGATGAATGATTATTGCATGAGTTACAAGACAAGCATGTTATGATAAATTATGGGCTCCTAAGCAAGTATTAAACTCATGAAAAGTTCCTACGATTTGTAAGTAAGATGACGAGCTCTCATTTTAAATTCTACCCTCTTTTGAGTGAATAATATCTACATAAAGGGGTCAACCATATTACCAATCTCTACCCTCATATGTAATGCAATGCCTACAAGAAGGGGTCAAGTTTATACAATGTTTTTACCCTCTAATACAAGGTATTGGCCACGTGTAGGGTCAAGTATATGAATGAGCTACTCATTCCATGTTATCTTGTTTTTACAAGTCATTCAAGTTATGATTAAATTTATGATTACTTCAAGTATTCCATAGGACAAGACCTAGTAACTAAAAAGGCTTAAGGGGGGACTCGACCCAAGGGGTCCTTATATAAAGTCTTGGTCTCTTAACTATGTGCCACCATAGTTTTATATTATTTCCCTAAATGGGCTTTACTAGTGGATCCAACTAGGACAAGTTACCCACTGTGAGGTCAAGCTTGGTTTACCTTGGCAAGTAGACCACTCTTTTATTCGGTGTGGAGTGAATATCAGGATTCTAAGTAGTAGCTCACTTGGTCTTATATGTTTGTTAGGGTCTTCTCCAACATATGTATGCCATAGTATGAAAGTTTGACTGTTTTCATGCATGTTTTAAATTAAGCATTGATCATACGTATCATATTAAGCATATATCTAATGATTATGGTTATACATCTTGATTATTGTGGCTTATTCCTTTGTTGCATTGGACCTTGCATACTTAGTATATTTCAAGTATTAACACATACTTTTTGCCTACATGATCTAACAATATATGGACCGGAGCTCCTTTTCATCCTCTTCCTCCACATGGCTAGTCGAATCCTTTGAGGACTACTACTGGTGAGTCCTCCACTTAGGACACAACATCCACTAACTTTCTTGCTTTTGTTAAGACATGTCTATTTTATATTTCTATCTTTTGAGGGTGAGCCAGGGAGATGTCTTGGCCCTCGTTCCACTCGTACTAGAGGTGTTAATGGATATGAATGTTTATGTAACGAGCTTGACTCATATTATGTTTATGTAAATATTAAAGACTCCCTTTTGCCCTTTTTTCCCTCTATGCTTTGTGTATGTTGTTGATGTGATGGAAGTCCTAAGTCCCTAATGCCTCCATAGCGTGAGTTATACTTACCTGCCCCTTAGACTTATTTGCTATCTGATTCATGCTTATCCTATTCCCTACAAAATCCCCATAGCTTGAGTCCAAAGCCCTGTTACCCTTAGAAATTATGTGCTATATGTTTATTGTGCTATTATGCTTTCGCAAAACCAAGGATGTGCTATGTATGCTTAAGAGGCTTGTTTGGGATCCCTTCAGGTTCCCATTTTCTGCTTCACATCTAGGACCTAGGCTTGGTTCATGAAAAGCTTAGTATCAAAGCACTATGTTTGTTAATGGTCCTCAAAAATTCAACACACCCCATCAAGTAGAGTCTTGTTCATAGTTGTGATGCGTGCCACAACTATGAATAGGAGGCTATGAGGTGTTTTAGAAAATGGTTCACTTCTTCATTACTTATATTGTGCTTTAGAATTTAAATTAAGGTTTCCATTCCCTAATGGGTGGTCTCTTGCTTTTTTACATCATGCTGCCAAGGAGAATGGAACGAAGAGCTCTCACACCCGAGGAGGGTCCAGCCTATCCAGTTCCTCAAGCTCCACAAGTAGAAGGAGTCACATATGTCGAATACTGAAATGTCATTTCCATGTTGGCACAAGCCATGACCACTTAATAGAACCAAGGATCCCAAGCTCTTCATGCTCCCACCTCGTCTTCAAGAGTGAGGGATTTCACAAGGATAAACCCTCCAAAGTTTCATGGCTCCAAAACGGAAGAGGACCCCCAAGAACTCATTGATGAGATATATAAAGTGCTTGCTATTATGGGGGTGAGTTCGAAGGATAAGAAGGAACTTGCGGCCTATCAACTCAAGAGTGTTGTTCAAATTTTTTTTACCCAATGAATGCTAGAGAGGGAGAATGATGATCCCATATCATGGGAGGAATTTAAAGTAACCTTCCTCAATCGGTTCTTCACTATTGAATTGAGAAAGGCAAAGGTGATGGAGTTCATGAATCTCAAAAAAGGCTCTATGAGTGTGAAGGAATATTCTCGTAAGTTTAACTAGCTCTAAAAATATGTTCCTCACTTGGTTACCGACTCTAGGGCAAGGATGAACAAGTTTGTGTCAGGGGTATCCGACTTGATGAATGAAAAATATTGCACCGCTATGCTTTTGGGTGATATGGACTTGTCTCGACTCATGACTTATGGTGAGAAACTTGAAGAGGAGAAGCTTAGGAAGAGGAGGAGTGGGGATTCAAAGAGGGCTCGATATGATAGTGGTTTTCAGGGTACTATGTGTGGCCGTTTCTAACAATGTCACAAATTCCAAAGCCAAGGATTCTCCAATTCTCAAAATAAGAGGTTTGCTAATGATAGGGTGCCTAACCCTAAAACTCAAGCTGGCAATGGTGGGATTACTTTTCCAAGGTGCCCAAAATTTGGAAGAAATCACTGTGGCAAATGATTGAGGGATTCGAATAATTGCTATGGGAGTGGAAAGATGTGCCACAAGGTTGTTGATTGTCCCTACGCTCAAAACAAGGGTAAAGATGGTTGTCCTCAAGATAAGGTGCTCATATTGATCAAGGGGTACAAGGAGGCCAACAAGGGGGTGCTCCACATCATAATTGATTTTATGGCCTACAAGGGAGGCAAGGAGTGGATGAGGTGCCCAACATTGTTACCGATATGTTAAAGGTTTATGATTATGATGAGAATGCTCTATTAGATCTGGGTGCTACTCTCTCTTTCATTATTCATTTTGTTGCTAACAAGCTGTATATGTGTCCCGAATTTTTGTATGAACCTTTTGGGGTGCCTACCCCTTTATTGAGTCCATTATTGTTAGAAGCGTCTGTTGGGGTTGTCGCATATCAATATTCCATAAAGTATTACCTTGTGATATTGTTGAACTTGACATGATGGATTTGGATATTGTTCTTGGGATGGATTGGTTATATGCATACCATGCAACCAATCCATCCTCAGAATCACATCAAAATCAAAAATTTCATGTTCCAGAAGACCACACGAAAAAACCTTATACAACATAGAAATAGAACAACCATAATAGGCCTATATCCAACAACAGATCCACCCACTGGAGTATAAACTGAGAAAGGATCCCTCAAAATTTCCAAACTTAAACGAAACTTGACAGCAAAAAGAGGAGCCACAAAATACAAGTTTGCACTCAGGTCAAGCAAAGCATAAGCATCAAAATCAAAGACTTTTAACATACCAGTCACAACATCTAGAGCCTCCGCAACCTCCTGACGTGTATAAAGATCATAGAACCTGTAGTTCCTTGGGGAAACTTAGACTCCACATCCCTAACCCTCACAATATAATATATATATACCACTTGGAGATCATGTTTCGAGCCTTAAGGTAGGAAATAAACTGACCATTTATACCGGAGTCACTACCCTTCCATTCAAGAACGAGCTCAGCGGAACGTTGGAACTTGACCTAACGGGTCCTGCAATCTACTGTGGCATATGATGTATGCAACCAATCCATCCCAAGAATCACATCAAAATCAAGCATTTTAAGTTCCATAAGATCACATGAGAAAACCTTACACAACAAAGAAATAGGACAACCACCATAGACCATATGTGCAACAATGGATTTACCCACGGGAGTATAAATTGAGAAATGAACCCTCAAAATTTCTGGACTAAAACCAAACTTGAAAGCCAACAAAGGAATCACAAAAGATAAGTTTGCACCTAGATCAAGCAAAGCATAATCATCAAAATCAAAGACTTTCAGTGTATCAGTCATAACATTCAGAGCCTCCTCAATTTCCTGACGTGAATGAAGAGCATAAAAGCTATTGTTCCTTGAGGCAACACCTTGTGCAGCTATTTGCAGGCCTTGTCTACCTTGAGCCACCAGACCTTGACCTCTTTGAGGATTCTTGGGACAATCTATGACCTTGTGATTCTTAGGACAATCTACGACCTTGTGATTCTTATCGTCACACTCAAAGCAAGCACCCAAATCCATCCAACAAGCACCTATGTGGGTCTTCCCACACTTTTCACACAGAGGGTACCCCTTTCCATCACCAATCAGTTTCCTAGGAGGAGGCACCCTAGCATTAGAAACTCGAGCGCCCAAACCTTAGCCCTGTTGGAAGTGACCAAAACCACCACCCCTAGAGCCTGAGAACCTACAATCAAAACAAGCCCTCTTAGGATCATGTACCCTTCTCTCTTTGAGTTTCTCCCTTTCCATCTTCTCAACTACACTATGAACAAGAAATACCCATATCCTGTAAGAGAATAGCAGTTGACATTCATTCACAAGCAAGTCAGAGATACCAGAAATGAACTTGTGCATTCTTGCACGAGAGTTTACCACAAATGCTGGAGCATACTTGGAGATCTTGGTGAACTTGAGAGCATAATCCTTCATGCTCATATTCCCTTGTTTGAGATTGATATATTTAGTCATCTTGGCATCCCTAAGATTTAGTGGGACGAAAGGATCTAAAAAACCAAGCTCGAACTACCTCTAATTAACAACATTACCACAAACTCTCTTTATAGACCACTAAGTGTACCACACCTAGGCTACATCCTTCAACTGATAGGCAGCCAACTTAGTCTTCTCCTTAGAAGTGACACCTATGACATTCAATACCTTTGTGACCTCATCAATGAACTTTTGCGCATCCTCATCAGCCTTAGATCAAATAAATTCTTGAGGATTCCTCCTGTTAAAATCCTTCACTCTAGAAGTCGGAGTAGGATTTTAAGGAAGATTGGCCTGCCTAGTCTGAGTAGTCACCACCTCGGTAAGCATGAAAAAGGTCATCTAAAATTCACCATTAGAAATAGGCTCATCCATAGGCCCTTATGGTGCTTGACCTTCCTTAACCAGAGCCGATTTTGGTAGATGAGGTCTTCCATGAAGCATCTTCTGAAATGGAATAATGATACCATCAAGATAATGAAACTAAACATAATATTCGTAGCACAACATAAGACATGAAGAAGTGAGATAATTCCTAGAACGTCATCATAGCCTCCCACTCATAGGCATGGTGCACTTCACATCCATTAATAGGACTCTACATGATATGGCATATTGGACTCCAAGGATCATTTACAAATATAGTACTCTGATACCACCTCTGTCATGACCCAGACCAAGGGTCTAGGAGTTTGACATGGTGAATGGGAACCTAAAAGTCCCCAAACAAGTCTCAAAGTATCCAAACAACATATCATCAGTTAGGAAGTGCATTCAAAAGTAAACATGTTATTCTAAGGGATGAGAAAGTAGGACTCATGCTATGGAGATATCTTAGGAAAACGGATTTGCATGAATTCACATCACACATAACACATAATGACTAAAGGGTAGATAAGTATGACTCAAGTTATTGGGGGGGCAATTCGGGACTTAGGATCTTTCATATCATATTATGAATCAAATCATAGAAGTCATAGCCAAACTCATAATATTATTCCATAGATAACCAAAACATAACGTAATTCCCTACCATAACACTTAGCATATAATGTAAAGAAGTTTTACAAGATGTCCAACAATGCCTCTAACATAAGGTAGGTTGTGAGTAAAGACGTACCCCAAGATTACCCTCACATTAAATATAAGAGATAAAAGACAGCATAAGTAGAAGGATGGTGGGTCTTCCTTGGTAGATAGGACTCACCACTATAAGCAAACCTGAAATCCAAGCTAAGCGTCATATGGTGGATTATCTAAGTCTTCGGTCCCAACATGGTAAGATCATGTAGACAAAGTATGAGTTAGTACGTTTGAATATACTAAGTATGCAGAATGCAATGCATGTAACTTACCAAACCTGTACTTCAATGTTAGATGACAAGGTTACATAATATATAAGGAGATATATACCAAGGAATGTAATATAACAAGATGCCATGAAATTCATTGTACATGAAGTGCAAATGATGCTCATATATATAGTGGGTATGTGATCTCAACTGACATAAGTAAGACTAATAGAGCTATTACTTGGAATCTCGATGAAATACCCTCATCGATAAAGAGGTGGTCTACATACCAAAGGTAAACCATACTTCACCTTAGAGGAACAACACCCATTTTGTATGAGGCAACTTTCCTTATGGGAACAACGCCTATTTCGCATAGGATTTTCATATATTCCATATCACATCATATCATATCATGTCTTCTCTTTATAAGAATAACACACATTTCGGAGGAAACTTTTCTTATGGGAACAACACCCATTTCAGATTAAAATCTGTGCTAGGCACATAGTTCAAGAAAAGGGAGAGAGCCCTTGGGGATAGTCCTAATGCTCCTAATCTATTGGTGCTAAGTTGTCATCCCACAAGAATACATATTGGTATAGATATACATGCTTTCAAAAGAGGCAATAATCATTTCAAAAACTATTTCAATGCATTTTCTAGCTTAGAAGCCAAACACCATTTATAATAATTCTTACTTAGGCTCAAATGCCAAAAATCATAGTTTATAATCATTATACTCATGCATAGGAATAGCCCATTGATATAAGCAAGATGGTACAAGCACCGAAAATGCTCAAGAGCCATAATCATAGACATGTATCTGATCACATTCTTGTCATAACAAATATCTTATCAAAATTATATCATAGAATATAATCAAGCTTAAGCCACTTCATAATTTCCATAATATTCCAATGTCATGAGTACAATTGCAATGAATGATGTGAAGAAAACATGGGTAATTAAGATTCAATCTAAAATTAATAATATAATATGAAATTTAGATGAAAACATTATTAAATCCACATTTAAAATCATAATATAATCACTCATGCATAAAGATGCCTTAAAAAGGCACATGCATATTCATACTATCACAAATCGAATGTAATTCATCATATTAGAGTTTAAATCAACTTAAAATCATCAAATTATTATAACCCATACATTAATTGAATTTAAAGAGCAAGACAATTCAAAATCCAACTTTAAAGTGAGTAAAATTCATGAAAAGTGCTAGAAATATTTTGGGTCTCTTTGGTAGAAAGGAACCAAAGATTAAACCCACAGACCTAGAGGCAATGAAGAAATCCCTGGAGAAATTTAAAGAAGAAATGTGTTACCTTTGAACCCCAAGCTTGAATTTTCACAAACGTTCTTGAGAGGAGTTTTTGAGTGTTTTGAATTGAGAGGAAATGAATTTGAATAGGGTTTAGGTCATTAGTAAGCCTTGAGATAGCATAGGAAGTCCCAAAAAATCAATAGAATAAATTAAATTTATGAAAATGCCCTTAATAAAATAGATGGAAAAATTGCCCGTAGCCACCAACTGGAGGATATACAGCTAGTATGGCACTCCACGGTCTGTGTGGAGTGCCTGTATACCCATACTTGAGCAAAATTTGAAAGTTTGGAACCATAGCTTGAACTTAGAATTTTTTAGCACAATATTCACTACACAGATGAGCTCCACGGGTTGTGTGAAGTCACACGATCTGTATGACTGCTCGCAAGCCTATACTTGGAGAAATTTTGCAGAAAAGTTATGAGATGGTGATTCTAGACTTAGAATACTTTTACTTCAGATGCCCATACGGCACCCTCATAGCCTGTGAGGCATTACATAAGCCGTGTGAGGGGCCGTGTGACCTCACTTAGTTCCAAAATGCTGGGACTTCAAGCTAAGGCCACCACATGGCCCACCATATGGTCTATGAAATATAACACCAAGTATGGTGTGCCTTAGTTTTTAATCACCACATTTTGGAACGAACCAACCGTTAAAGGCCAAGGGCCACTTGACAAGACCCTACACAGTCTGTGTGACCTCACACGAGCCGTCTGGTCCTCCTTGAAGTACCACTTGGTCTAAAAACTCCCAAAAAATAAAATTCTAAGCTCCAACACAATCGTAAAACACTCGGGTCGTTACACAAATTTACTTCAATTTCATATTGTGTTATTGAATTAATATTGAATCTATATTGCCCATGTTAAATTCACATCATTCATGGCATATGCATTCATGAACATTGTATTTTAGGAAAATTTTGAAGTGGGTTAAGCCCAATTATGTTTATGTATATGATTTTTATAAGATTATGGTTGTGACAAGAATGTGATCATATAAATATCTATGATCTATCTCTTTAGCAATTCGGATATTTAAACTATTCTGATATATATGAATAAGCTATTCCTATGCATAAAAAGTATGACATGAAATATGATTTAGCTTTTTAGCCCAAGTATGAATGATTATGAAATATATTTGGCTTTTGATCCCTAGAAGGCATTGAAATGATTTAAAATGACTTATACCTCTTTTGAAAGTATGTATATGTATAAGTATTCTTGTGGAATGTTTCACTTAGCACCAAATGGATTGGGGGTGTAAGGGCTATCCCCAAGGGTCCTCTCCCTTTTCTTAAACTATGTGTCAACATAGGTATATGGTAGCCATTACTGAAAAGACGGAGTCATAAGGAATGATTACACAATTTGATATGATATGATATGATGTGATATGGAAATCCTTCTAAAAAGACATGACCATAAGGAAGGTGTCTATCATACCAAAAACACAGAGTCGTAAGGTGTGATGTAGATAACTCTTGGTAGGTAATCTTCTCTTACTGATGGGAGGTCTACATTGGACTAATTCATGTAATATCTTGCATGAGTTTGATTTGTCGGTTATAGTCATATCCATACTATATATGTGCATCATAGCATTTCATGCATCATGCATTTCATGGAATATTGTTATATTACTTTCCCTTACTAGATATGTCTTTCTATATTATGTATCCTTATCATCTAGCATTGAATTCAAGTTTGGTAAGTCATATGCATTACATGCCTGTATACTTAGTACATTCAAATTTACTAACGCATACTTTTTGCGAATATAATCAAGCTTAAGCCACTTCATAATTTCCATAATATTCCAATGTCATGAGTACAATTGCAATGAATGATGTGAAGAAAACATTTTTGCTACATGATCTAACCATGTAGGGACCAAGGACTACTTTTATCCATTGTACGATGGCCAGATTAGATTTTGAGATATTTGTTGTGGTGAGTCCTATCTTCCGAGGACAAACCAACATTTTCTCTATCCATGATACTTAGTTTATGTTATTTACTTTGAGGGTGAGCCCAGAACATGTCTTGATCCTTGTCCTATCTTATCACTAGAGGCATAGTTGGGTATCTTGTAGACTCTTTATATTTATATGCTAAGTGTTGCATTCGAAGCTTATGATTATGGTTATGGCTATCTATCAAATATCATTTTATGGATTGATTATAAGTAATTTGATATGTTTTTGTGTTATGATGTGAAAGATTCTAAGTCCAGTACTACCCCCAAAGTGTGAGTCATACTTACCCACCCCTTAGTCTTTATATGCTGCGTGTTATGTGAAACCATGTTCATCCCTATCCCTATAGCATCCCCATATCATGAGCCTACTTTACTGTCCCTTAGAACTATATGCTTACTATCTTTAATACGCTTTCAAATTGATGATGTGAATATGGATACTCTGAGGCTTATTTGGGGACTCTCGGTTTCCCATTTTCCATGTCACTCATAGACACTAGGTCCAGGTCATGACACCTATCCAAGTCTGGTGGCGGCCCATGTCTATGGTTTCTCAGCAGCCAGGTCAGTCCGGATACGGAACTCTTTTAGTGATCCACTAGCCTCAGGGGCTTACTGATCCCCTGAGGTCTTATCCCTGAGCCTCCTCTACATGGCTCGGATCTCATTATTTCTTGGCTTAGGGGCCATAGTACCTGAAACATAGACATTTGGCAAACTTGGTTAGCCCTATAAGTTAAGAAAAGAGAAGCAAAATCAAATCTTTCACGCCCCGGGAGTGTACCTTGGACATGGCCTGCACCTAGAGATTATTGCTGGTCCCCAAGCAAACAACTTAGCCTCATCACATTCATTTAGTCAACTAACTCTAGACAATCAGTAGAAGACAAAGGAAAGTAATGGGCATGTCTCATCTAGTCTCAAAATAATAATAAAAATAAAAAGGCTAGTAGAAGGAAACTAGCTTAACAAGTCTTAACATCAACAGTCGACTCTAGTCTATGAAGCCTTTATCACTATCATATGGTGCCAATGATAGACCCTTGGCTACCTCAAAACAAAATAAAGCTAACTGAAAAGTCTAACACAAGTAAGCAATATGAAAATAACTAATGACCCTCCGAAGTAAAAGAGGCTCATCCAAATTGGTTGAACTGCTCAGATCCTCAAAAATGAGCATGTTGACGATCTCTAGTCCTTATATCTGCATCATGAAATGATGCAATACCAAGGGGCGTTAGTACGTGGAATGTACGGTACATAAAATAGTAGAATGAAATAGAAACAAGTAGAACAATATGGAAAAACATCAACTCAGAATAATTAGCAATCAAAATGTCAAATGTCTATCTAAAGTAAGAATAAAGAGTAGACAAGTGACCCATCAACTAACCTAAACTTATCAATCAAATCAGACTTAACTTAATGGGACTCAACTCAACTCCTCTTATCTCATCTTATCTCGACTCAGAGTATTTAAGGTGGGAACTTTCTGGGAGTTTCCTTTATCTGACATTAATCACTTATGAACCAGTGATTGTACAACAAGCTGCCATTATTGCCGCAATCATTTCATACTTTCCAGGTAGAGAACAATTAAAACCATAAAGGACAAGTCCAAAATGGAGACGACAATCTACAAGTCCTCTATTGTTTCAGGGACTTCTAATCCGAGGAAACCTCAATATAATGTAATGTGATGGTCCTACTCCTCAACTACACTTGCCTATGTAGTTTGAGGGGTGCAAGTTGGACTAACTTTTACTCTTTTGGTGCTCGATACTCCTCCCAAGACTAAATGCTTATAAGATAATCCATCACAATCAAACTATCTCAATCAGCCTCTCGGAGGATCTTATCATTCAATCAATCTCATAGAGACTCTCAACGTCTCGTCAATCAACATCTCAATTAATAGCTTATAGGACCATCAAGTTCTATCAACTCATCATCATTCTCATATCACAATCACAATTGACGCTCTTAAATCACGGCTCTAGACTCAATCCCTTAGATTGTTCATGCATGTATTCAAAAGTTAACATATAGGGTTTATACAATATCTCATTGAAAAGTTTCAATTCAAGAAAACAAGTTTATTATGATCATGAGCATATGAAAATAGATGTAATATAGATAAATTTCAAGAAAAAACATAAAGAATCATGTATATAGACTCCTTAAACTCTTAACTCTTCTATGATGATCTATGGGGCACATGAGAGAACAATCTCATACTTTTAGTTTAGCCTTACATACTTGGAAAGTTGATTTTACAATAAAAATTTGACGAAT
>DF362212.1:1648-32223 GCA_000787875.1 Solanum virginianum
CAGAGTTATTCCCATCTCCCACTCCATTTTTCCTCTTGATTAAGAAAATAATTCAGATTATTAAAATCACATATGGATTTTGAGATATATGAAAATTACGATTATGGGCATTCTGAAGCACATATGGGGTGTTTGAATATCTCCCCCTTGGGAACATTCATCCCTGAATGTCAAAAAAATGTACGTAAGAGAAGTAATTATGAAGATTTTAGCCCGACATGAATGACACAAATGCATTTAAATATCAATTTCAAAAATCTCAACATAAATGTCAGAAATCACCATAAACTAGTTACCGTAAACATGAATGCATGCAAAATGACATGAGGGCTGAAACTTAAGACTTGATATCATATAAGGGTCTTAAATTGTTACCTTCGGCTTGAGTATAGTGGAAGAGATATGGGTATCACTTTTTCATGTCACCTTCAGCTTCCCATGTGGCACTCTCAACTTGTTGATTCCTCTAAAGGACCTTGATGGAAGCTACATTGTTGTTTCTCAATCTTTTCACTTGTCTATCCAAAATCTCTATTGGGACCTTCTCATAGGTCAAATTATCTTCTATAACACCCACAACATCCAAGGGTACTATAACACTTGGGTCACCCACATACTTTCTCAACATGGACACATGGAAGACTGGATGAACCGTATTCATCTCCATAGGCAACTCCAACTCATATGCAACCTTACCCACTCTCCTCAAAACTCTATCAGGACCTACAAACCTTGGGCTCAATTTCCCTTTGTTGCCGAACTAGACCACACCTTTCATGGGTGAGACTTTCAAGTAAACCCAATCACCAACCTTAAACTCGAGATCTCTTCTCCTCACATCGGAGTAGGACTTTTGTCTACTTTGGGTTATTTTCAATCTCTCCTTTACTAACCTCACCTTCTCCAAGGCCTCCATGACCAAATTTGGACCTAGGAAAGCCATCTCCCCCACTTTAAACCACCCAACCTGGGATCTACAATACCTATCATATAGAGCTTCAAAGGGAGCCATACTAATGCTTGAGTGGTAGCTATTGTTGTAAGAAAACTCAATAAGTGGAAGATGTTTATCCCAACTACCCTTAAATTCCAAAACACAAGTTTTAAGCATATCCTCAATAGTTTGGATTGTTCTCTCGGCTTGACCATCCGTTTGAGGATGAAAAAGCATGCTAAGCTTAACCTTGGTACCAAGACCTCTTTGGAAGGACCTCCAAAAGTGAGAAGTAAATTGAGCACCACGATTTGAAACAATAGACAAGGGCACCCTATGCAATCTAACAAACTCATGTATATACAACTTGGCATAATCTTCGGCCTCATAAGTGGTTTTGACTGGTAGAAAGTGAGTCGACTTTGCCATCGTATCCACAATAACCCAAATAGTTTTCTAGTCTTAGGCAACCCAACCACAAAATCCGTATTGATCTCTTTCCACTTCCAAGAAAGAATTTCTATGTCTTGGGCTAGGCAAATCTCTATGCATCTTTGTAGAACCGAGTTAACAGAATAGGATGACTTATGGGCCTCCTTAAAGATCAACTCCCTCAAGCTATTAACATTAGGAACACACAACCTACCTTAGTACCTAAGGGCACCATCTCCCATTTAGGAGAAGACCTCACTTTACCATCTTTCACTAAGGCCTTTAACTCTATCAAAGCGGGATCAAGATCTTTTTTTCACTTTACTTCCTCAATCAAAGAAGACTAAGAACCATCAACAACCACTACACCACCATTTTTCACTTAGTCCAACCTAACCCCCAATCTAGCCAATAGAAGAACTTGTCTAGCCACCTCTTTGCAACTATCTTCAATATGAGCTAGACTACCCATGGACACTCTACTTAGAGCATCAGCCACTATATTAGCTTTGCAGGGATGATAATGCACACTCATATCATAGTTTTTGAGGAGCTCTAACCACCTTCTTTATCTCTAGTTAAGATTTTTTTTTATGTGAACACATATTGGAGACTCTTGTGGTCGATAAACACATCAAAATGGACCTCATACAACTAGTGATGCCAAATTTTCAAAGCAAACACCACGGATGCCAACTCAAGATCATGGGCGGGATAATTCTTCTTATGCACCTTAAGTTGTCTAAAGGCATATGTTATCACCTTGCCATTTTGCATCAAAACACATCCCAAACCAATTCTTGAGGCATCATAATATACCACAAACCCTTCTGGTAGATCCAAGATAGTAGCGGAGACAAACTTATCTTTCAAAGTTTGAAAACTCTTTTCACATTCATTGGTCCACACAGATTTTGCCTTCTTTTGGGTCAACTTTGTCATAGGGGAAGCGATAGAAGAAAAACCAACCTCCGATAGTAACCCGGCAATTCCAAGAAACTCCTAATATCCAACAAAGTCAAGGGACCAGGCTAATTTCTTATCACCTTCCTCTTCTTAGGATCCACCTTAATGCCATCACCTGAAACCATGTACACTAGAAAAGCAACCTCTTTCAACCGAAGCTCCCAAGGAATAACATCATTATCTCTCCTCTTCAATTTCTATTGGGTGAGCCAAATTTGGGACACAACTTTGAGTTGGTAGACAACCGAAGTTCACACTTTTCATATTTAGCAAACAACCTCTCATCCCTTAAGATTTGCAACACGACTTTCAAGTGATTTACATGCTCTTTCTCACCCGGGACTAAATAAATATATCATCAATATAGACCACCACAAACATATCAAGATAGGGTTTAAAGTCCCTGTTCATGAGATCCATAAATATACTTTGTGCATTAGTCAACCCAAAGGACATAACCACAAACTCAAAATGCCCATACCTAGTCCGAAAAGCCATCTTAGGAATATCACACTCCGCCACCTTCACTTGGTGGTATCCATACCGAAGATCAATCTTAGAAAAGTGACTAGCCCCTTGAAGTTGATCAAAAAGGTCATTAATCCTTGGCAGAGGGTACTTGTTCTTTATGGTAACCCTATTAAGTTGTCGGTAATCAATGCAAATCCTAAGAGAACCATCTTTTTTCTTCACAAATAACACTGGTGCACTCTAGGGTTACTTATTAGGCCTTATGAAACACTTTTGCAACAAATCTCTGAATCGATCCTTCAACTTCTTTAATTCCGTTGGGACTATACAATAAGGAGAAATAGAAATGGGTTGAATATCGAGAAGGAGGTCTATTCCAACGTCTATTTTCCTTTTGGGAGTAACACTGGGAAGCTTATAGAGAAAGATATCAAGAAACACATTGACAACCAAAACTAACTCAATAGGAAGGACTTTGGACTCAACATCCCTAACCCTCACAAGATGATAAAGGTAACCCTTAGAAATCAACTTTCGAGCTTTAAGACAAGAAATAAATCTATCCTTGACCACCACATCATAACTTTCCCACTGAAGGACAGACTCATTAGGGGATTAGAATTTAGCCCTATGAGTTCTACAATCAATGAAAGCATAATATGAATGTAGCCAATCCATCTCAAGAATGACATCAAAATCTACCATATCTAATTCAACAAAATCACAAGGCAAGTCTTTATGTAAAATGAACACGGAATAATTTCTATAGACTCTTTTAGCAATAATGGACCCTCCAACGAGGATAAACACTTCAAATGGTTCACACAATAATTTGGGACTCACATGAAGCTTTTTGGCACGAAAAGGAGTAATGAAAAAAGAGTGGCACCCAGTGACGACATATCAGTGATGACATCAGGCACCTCTTCCACCCTTTGCCTTCCTTGAAGAGCATAGAATCTATTTTGCCTTAGAGCACCCCCTTGTTGGCCTCCATTTGCCCTTGGACCCGCATTAGCACCTTGGCCTTGTGGACGAGCATCTCTAACTTTATTTTGAGCATGAGGACAATCCATAACCTTGTGACCCACTTCACCACAACCAAAAAAAGCAGTAGAATTTTTTAAACACGGACCACTATGATTTCTTCCACACTTTTGGCACTTAGAGTGAGTCATCCCACCATTACCACCTTGGAATCTTGGATTATCATTAGAAAATCTCTTATTTGGATCATTAGAAGACCCTTGGCCTTGGAACTTGTGGCCTTAAAGCTACCAGCCACCCCTGGAACTTTGGAAACTACCTTCAAAATGAGCCCTCTTGGACTCACCACTTCTTCTTTTTCTAAGTTTTTCCCCTTTAGTTGGTTGACATAAGTCATGAGCTAACACAAATCCATATCACTCACTAGCATAGAAGTACGACACTCTTCATAAACCAAGTCGGGCAGCCCTGACACAAAATTTTCATTCTAGCTTTAGGGTCGGTCACCAAATATGGAGCATACTTAGAAAGCTTGTTGAACTTGAGGGCATACTCCCTCACGCTCATGGAACCTTGCTTAAGGTTCATAAACTCCATCATCGTAGCCTCTCTTAGCTTCATAGGGAAGAACCAATTAGGAAATGCGGCTTTTAACTCCTCCCAAGGAATAACATCATTATCTCTCCTCTTCAATTTCTATTGGGTGAGCCAAATTTGGGACACAACTTTGAGTTGGTAGACTGCTAACTCCACTTTCTCTTCCAAATTGACCCTCATGATAGACAGCACCTTATACACCTCATCGATGAACTCTTGGGGATCCTCTTCCGACTTAGATCTGTAGAACTTTGATGGGTCCATTCCTGCGAAATCTCTCACCCTTGAGGCCGGAGTGGGAGCATGAGGGGCTTGGGCCCCTTGGTTCATTTGGTTGGTCATAGCATGGGACAAAATTTTGATATCATCTCAGAACCCTTCTTGGACTACCCCTCTATCTTGAGGACCTTGAGGAGCGAGAGGGGTTGTTTGCACCTCGAGAGTACAGGCTCCCCTTAGTCTTCCCCTTGGAATCTGCATGATATAGAAGGAAACAAGAGCATTTGTTAGGGGAAAAGCCATATAGTTACACCTAAAGCACAACATAGACCATGAAGAAGTGAAACATTTTCTAAAATGCCTCATTGCCTCCCATTCATAGTTGTGACGCACTTCTCAACCATGAATAAGACTCTAATCGATGTGGTGTGTTGTATTTAAGGGGACCATTAACAACTTAGTACTTTGATACCATGTTTGTCATGACCCAAGCCTAGGGCCTAGACGTGACATGGCGAATGGAACCCGAAGGGACCCCAAACAAGCCTCTTAGCATATCAATCACACATCCTTGGTCGCAGAAGGGCCTAGCCGTGACATGGCGAATGGAACCCGAAGGGACCCCAAACAAGCCTCTTAGCATATCAATCACACATCCTTGGTCGCAGAAGCAAGATAAACAACAAAGAGAGATTTAAATAGAAAGGGAAGCGGGACTAAAGGAGGTTTTTGATAATCAATAAAGCATAAAAAAGTCAAGCTCATAGTATAAGTATATTATAATATCCAACGAAACCTCTAACTTGGAATGGAGAGGAGGCCAAGATACTTTTTGGGCTCACCCTCATAATAACAAGTGTAGTATCTATCAATACCTCTAAAATGGAATGGAACGGGGGCCAAGACACTTTTCAGGCTCACCCTCATAATAACAAGTGTTCAATATAATGAAGTCTCAAATTAGAAAGAGTAATGTAGATAGTGTCCTCGAACTTGAGGACTCACCAATGCTTACCTCCAAAGTACCAAACTAGCCACATAGAGAATGATCAAAAGAAGCTACGGTCCCTACATGGTAATATTATGTAGGCATAGAATATAGGTTAGTACATTTGAATGTACTAAGTATGCAAGATACAATGCAACAAGACATAAGCCGATATAGTTAAAATGCATAATCATAACCAATGGATAAGTATAATCTCAATATGGCATGCATGATCAATGCTCATAATAAAACATGTTTGTAAATCATTCATCTTGCACAATATAATACATATGTGCAAAGTGACTTCAACTAACAGAGACCAAGTAGCTACAACTTGGACTTCGAGGCCTAACATCCTCTCAGTTCAAGTGATCGGGCATGACATCTCTCGGCGAAGTGTGGTCTACTTGCCAAGGCAAACCAAACATGATAACACGAACTAAATGGATTAACTAGTATAGCAAGGGTAATAATCATAATCCAATGGTGGCACATAGTTTAGAGACTAAAGACTTTATATAAGGACCCCTTGAGTCGAACCCCTATCTTAAGCCTCAATCGGTGCTAAGTCAAATACCACAGAATACTTAAAATAATCATACTTTAATCATTCCATAAATAGCTTGTAAGAAAATGAATTAAGTAGCTCATACACATGCTTGATCTCTAGTATTGAGCCTAACTTAAACATGAGAGTAGATCATAATCATACATGTCCCTTGCTTTAACATGAATGGCTAACAAGAGGGAAAAATCTTGAAATAGGGCTTAACTTGATACTTGTATAATCATGATACTTTTCATGAATTCAATACATACTTAAAAGCCCTTAATCATCATGAAGTCATTTGACTTGTAAATCATATAATAGATCATCAATAACTTTAGAATTCTTGTCATGTCATTTTGTCAAACCCATGGTGGGTTGATGATGCTTGTTCAAAATCATGCAATTCAAGAGTGAAATAAGATGAGTAAACACAATGCAAATCAACTTACGAACATATAGTAAAACCCTTATGCAGGATACCTTGAAATCCTTTAAAAAAGCTTATGATAATTCATAGTTTCATAGCTCAAAACATGCATAGTGTAAATAGACATAATCAATTCATGGAATAAGCTTGAAATAAATAGTCATGCATAATCAATCAATACTTCATAAAATCCTAACATAATTTAAATTCATAATCCATGATAAGAGATACCCATAGGTAATATAACTTAAAAACTTGCAATTTTCATGAATAGGGAAGGTTGGACTCTATGGATGAAAGGACCCAATGGATGAAACCCATATACCTTAAACCTTGAATTCTTCAAGGTGAACTTGAAGTTGTGTTAGAGCTTGAAATGAATCTTTGAGTTCAAAAATTAATCTTGAGATCCTTAGATTTGAATGAGAGAATTTATAGTCTTAGAGGGGTTTGAGAGAGGGTGTTGTGAGTTATAGAGTTGAAAAATAGCAAAGTATGGGTGATTTCACGTTTAAGTGGGCATGGGGCTATAACCCGAATGCCCTTGCCAGAAATAGAAAAATTAAGAAAAATAATACACTGGTCCGCGTCCCTAGCACAATGCAGACCTATCGCGCCTAACCAACTACACTACTTTGCGCCCCTGGCGCATCGTAGCTAGGGCGCGACAGCCACTGGAAATCAAAAATTAGCAAAAATTATTTTTCCCTATGAGTCCTCTAAAATTCGGGTTATACTCATACCCACATAATTTTTCCCCCCAATAAAGAATATGAAGTCAGATTTTCAATATCATGCACAAATTTTAAGATATATGGAAATTACGATTATGGGGCATTCCGAAGGACATGTGGGGTATTTCGAAGACATTTCCCAGGCTCACCATCAAAGTAAATAACATAACAAAAGTATTCTAGGTAGAGGAATAGTGGGTTGTCCTTGGAAGATAAGAATCACCACAACAAGCAAATCTCAAGATCCAAGCTAATTGTCATACGGTGGATGAAGGTAGTCCTCGGTCCTTATATGGTTAGATCATGTAGGTAAAAGTATGTATTAATACATTTGAATGTACTAAGTATGGGGGCATGCAATACACATGAACTCATTAAACCTGCATTTTAATGTTAAATAACAAGGGCACATATATAGAAAAAATCATATAACAAGAGAATAGTATATCAATATGTCATGAAATGCATGATGCATGAATGCAAAAATACCTCATATAGAATGAGGATGGGACTATAACCGACTTAACGCCAAGTGAGCTATAACTTGGAACTCTGTTATCTACCCATAACGGATAAAGAGGTAACCTACTTGCTAAAGGTAGATCCTTATCATTCTTTCCCCTTAGGGCATAAACATACCTATGTTAGGCACATAGTAATGGGACAATAAGATTCATTTCTAATGGGTCATACCTCAACTAATAGGATGAGCCTCAATCTCAAGGTCCTCTCAATGCCAAGTTATCATCCCACTAAAATACATATATATACATGATTGTAATAGAGGAAAAAGAATTTCAAATTGTTTTCATGTTTTCTTAGGCTTAAAGGCCAAATCACATTCTTCATAACCATGCATAATAGGCTAAAAAGACAAAACATTCTTCATTAATACTTTTCATGTATAAGAATATCTCCTTAGACATAGTGGTGCAAACACTCATACTTGCTCAATGAGCCTTAATCATAGACATTTATGTGATCACATTCTTGTCATAACCATAATCTTATCAAAATCATATATATAAACATAATTGGGTCTTGACCCACTTCATAAAAACCATAGTCATATATGTATATGCCATGAATGAGATGAGGTTAGCATTGGTAATTGAGATTCAAAATTAAATCAACAATACATTATGAAGTTCAAGTAAAACATAAATAAAATTCACATTTAAATCACAATATAGACTACCCATGCACAAATCAAGCTTTAAAGGGGACATGCACTTTCATAACTTCATAACTTCAATGCATTTTATCATATTAGGGCTTAATTTACTTTAAAATAAATAAATAAACATAGCCCGTACATCAATTGAATTTAATAAACAATAATATTAAAAACCCATATTTAAAGTAAGGTAAAATTCATGAAAATCACTAGAAAAAGTTTGGGTGTTCCTGGTTCAAAGTGACAAAGAATAAAACCCACATACCTTAGTTAATGAAGAAGTTTCAAGAAGAATTTTGAAGAAGAGCGAGCCTTCCCTTGATTCCCAAGCTTAGATTCACAAGAGTTCCCTTGAGAGAGAGTTTTTAAGAGGGTTCAATATAATTCTTAGTGTGGGGAATGAATTTGAATGAAGGAATAAAGTATAGGTCATTTGAAAGTCCTTATACATCATTTGAAAGTCCTCTAGTAGTATAAAAGGTCATAAAAGACCCTTAGGATAAACCAGAATTACAAAAAATGTTATTAGTGAAATGAGTAGAAAAATTGAAGTTAAAGTCTCAGGGAGGGGGTATATGGTTTGTGAGGCACTATACGGACCGTATATTTGCCCTTGATCCAACACATGGAAAAATTTCACCTGATGAAGGTTTGAAATGGCAATCTCATATGAGAATCCTTTAACAAAGCACCTATAATAGCCATCCAACCCAAGAAAACTCCAAATATTCGAAGGAGTCAATGGTCTAGGCCAATTCTTTATGGCCTCAGTCTTTTTCAGGTCAACCTTAATACCTTCACCGGATACCACATGACCAAGAAAAGCTACTTCCCCCTAACTGAAACTCACATTTGCTAAACTTAGCATACAACTTCTTCTCCCTCAAAGTTTGAAGAACCATCCTCAAATGATCTATATGCTCCTACTCACTTTAGGAATAAATAAGAATATCATCAATAAAGACAATCACAAAATTATCAAAGAATGGCCTGTACACCTGGTTTATAAGATCCATAAACAAGGCTGGAGCATTAGTCAAACCAAATGACATCACTATAAATTGTAAGTGCTCATATCTATTCTGAAAAGCTGTCTTGGGAATATCACACTCCCTAACCTTCAACTAATGATAACCAGAATGAAGGTTAATTTTTGAGAAATGGTTATCCCCTTGAAGTTGATCAAACAAGTTGTCAATCCTAGGCAACAAATACTTATTCTTGATGGTTACCCTATTTAATTGCCTATAATCAATGCACATCCAAAAGATCAATCTTTTTTTCTTATAAATAACACCGGAGCACCCCATAGAGATATACTTGGCATAATAAAGCCATTCTCTAACAAATCCTTCAACTGATCCTTCAACTCCTTCAACTCAATTGGTGCCATTCGATAGGAAGGAATAGAGATAGGTTGAGTATTTGAGAGAAGATCTATGCCAGGGTCTACTTCTCTTTCAGGAGAAATATTGGGCAAGTCTTCGGGGAACACATCCAGAAACTCATTCACCACCGAGACTGATTCAAGAGTAGGTGACTCGAATTCCACATCTTTGACCCTCACAATATGATAGAAACACCCCTTCGAGATCATCTTCCAGGCCTTAAGGTAGGAAATAAATCGACCTTTAATAGCGGAGTCACTAACCTTCATTCAAGAAAAGGCTCATCCAAAAATTGGAACTTAACTTTTTGGGTCCTACAATTTATAAAGGCATATGAAGCATGCAACCAGTCCATCCCAAGAATCACATCAAAATCAAACCTCTCAACTTCCATAAGGTCACATGGAAAGACTTTATGCATCATGAAAACAGGACAACCCCGATGAACTCAATAAGCAACAATAAATTCACCTACGGGAACATAAACTGAAAATGGCTCTCTCAAAATTTTAGGACTTAAACCAAATGTAACAGCTAACAAAGGAGTCATAAAAGATAAATTGGCACCCGGATCAAGCAAAGCATCAACATCAAAATCAAAGACATTCAATATAATGCTCATAACATCCGGAGCTTCCTCCACCTCCTATCGAACATGCATAACATAGAACCTGTTATTTTTTGTGGCACCACCTAGTGGAGCTCTTGGTTGGGCCTAGATTACCTTGAACCTTTTAGCCCTTCTATGGTGCTTTGGAAATCAACAAGCTTGTGCCCCGTCTCACCATAACTATAACAAGCACCTAAACCCCACAAGCATTTTCCAAGGTGATTCCTCCCGCACTTGTCACATCATGGGGGTAATATCCTACCATCAATAGGTGCCATGGGAGGAGGCACCCTAGGATTAGCAACCTGAGCATTAGAACCTTGGCCATGTTGGAAGTGACCATAACCACCACCCTTGGAGTTGAAGAATCCACCATCATAGGGGCCTTCGTAGGATCATTCACCCTCTTCTCCTTAAATTTTTCCCCTTCTATCTATTCAGCATATACCATGAGCTTGAAGATGTCCATATACTTAATAAGCATAGCCATATGACATTACTTCACAAGCAAGTCAGAGATACCATAAATGAACTTGTGCATTCTTGCATGAGGGCCAGCCACAAGGGTAGGAGCATACTTGGAGAGCTTTGTAAACTTGAGGGTATAGTCCCTCACATTCATACAACCCTATTTGAGGTTGATAAACTTGGTTATCTTGGCTTCCCTAAGTTCAAGTGGAAAGAAACGATCCAGAAATGCAAACTTGAACTCTTCCTAATTAATAGCATTACCACCAAGCCCTCTCCATCGACCATTGGGTGTACCATACTTGAGCCATATGTTTCAATTGATATGCAACCAACTTATCTTTCTCCTCAAAAGTTACTCCCATAATAGTAAACACCTTAGTGAGCTCATCAACGAACTCTTGAGCATCCTCACCAACCTTCGATCCACTAAACTCTGGAGGATTCATTCGGGTGAAATCTCTTACCCTAGAGGCCAGAATGGGATATCGAGGAAAATTAGTCTGCCTAGTCTGAGTAGTCAATACTAGGAAAAGGATAGCACAGGCCATACGAAATTCACCATTAGAGATAGGCTCTTCCATAGGCCCTTGGGGTGCTTAGCCCTCATTAGTTGGGGCAAGTCTTGGTAAGGGAGCTCTTACACGAGGCATATTCTATAACGTAGGACATCATCAGGATAAGAAAACTATAATATATGGACCAAAGTATGACATAAGATATGAAAAAGTGAGATAATTCCTAGAATGTCATCATAGCCTCCCACTCATAGGCATGGTGTACTTCACACCCATGTATAGGACTATACTCGACGTGGCATATTGGACTCAAAGGATCATTTATAAGCTAAGTACTTTGATACCAAGCTTGTCATGACCCGGACCTAGGATCTAGGAGTGATATGGCGAATGGGAACCTGAAAGTCCCCAAACAAGCCTCATATCATCTATTCACACATCATCGATTTGGAAATGCATATAGATAGGAAACACATAATCCTAGGGTATAGAAAGTAGAACTTATGCTATGAGGATTTCATAGGGAAAGGGGTAACATGAATTCACATAACACATAAGAACTAAAGGGAGGATAAGTATGACTCACTCTATGGGGGCAATACGAGACTTAGGATTTTCCACATCATAGCAAGAATCCATAACATAAGCTCATAATCAATTCATAATAACATAACTATTAGATAGCCATATCCATAACAAAAATCTCTGAATACAACACTTAGCATATAAACATAACGGAGTACACAAGATGTCCACCATTGCCTCTAGTCATAAGATAGGATGGGGGCCAAGACATTTCCCGGACTCACCCTCAAAGTAAATAACATAAAAAAGCACCACAGGTAGAGAAATTCTAGGTTGTCCTTCAAAGTTAGGACTCACCACAACAAGCAAATCTCAAGATCCAAGCTAACCATCGTATGGTGGATAAAGGTAGTCCTCGGTCCCTACATGGTTAAATTATGTAGACAAAAATGCGTGTTAGTACATTTGAATGTACTAAGTATGGGGCATGTAATACACATGAACTCATTAAACCTGCATTTCAATGTTAAATGACAAGGGCACATATATAGAAAGAATCATATAACAAGAGAATAGTATATATCAATATGACATGAAATGCATGATGTATGAATGTGGAAATACTTCATATATAATGAGGATGGGACCATAATCGACATAAGACCAAGTGAGTTATAACTTGGAACTTCATCGTGTACCCCACAATGGATAAAGGGTGACCTACTTGCCAAAGGTAAATCCTTATCATTCTTTCCTCTTGGGCATAAACATACCTGTGTTAGGCATTTAGTTATAGGACAGTAAGATTTATATCTAATGGGTCATGCCAAAACTAATGGGATAAGCTTCACTCAAGGTCCTCTCAATTCTAGGTCATCATCCCACTAGAATACATATATATACATGCTTGTAAAAGAGGAATAAGAATTTCAAATCGTTTACATTTTTTCTTAGGCTTAAAGGCCAAATCACATTCTTCATAATCATGCATAATAGGCTAAAATGCCAAAACATTCTTCATGAATACTTTTTATTCATAGGAATAGCTCCTTTGACATAGTGGTGCAAAACCATGATCTTATCAAAATCATATACATAAACATAATTGGGTCTTGACTCACTCCATAAACTTCATAAAAACCATAGTCATGTATGCATATGCCAAACCATAGTCATGTATGCATATGCCATGAATGAGATGAGATTAGAATGGGTAATAGAG
Source organism: Solanum virginianum (assembly GCA_000787875.1). Classification (NCBI taxonomy): domain Eukaryota; kingdom Viridiplantae; phylum Streptophyta; class Magnoliopsida; order Solanales; family Solanaceae; genus Solanum; species Solanum virginianum. The sequence continues at coordinate 14,862 of DF362212.1, forward strand.
ATTCAAATTAAATCAACAATATAATATGAAATTCAAGTAAAACATAAGTAAAATTCACATTTAAATAATAATATAGACTACTCATGCACAAATCAAGCTTTAAATGGGACATGCACTTTCATTAACTTCAATGTATTTCATCATGTTAGGGCTTAATTCACTTTAAAATCAATAAATAAACATATCTCATATATCAATTGAATTTAATAAACAATAATATTGAAAACCCGTATTTAAAGTAAGCTAAAATTCATGAAAATTACTTGAAAAATGTTTGGGTCTTCTTGGTTGAAAGGGACCAAAAATCAAACCCATATACCTTAGCTAATGAAGAAGTTTCAAGAAGAATTTTGAAGAAGAGTGACCCTTCCCTTGATTCCCAAGCTTAGATTTACAAGAGTTCCCTTGAGAGAGAGTTCTTAAGAGGATTCAATATAATTCTAAGTGTGAGGAATGAATTTGAATGAAAGAATAAAGTACAGGTCATTTGAAAGTCCTTAGGTAGCGTAGAAGGTTGTCATGCCCAAAGTCCCATTAAGGCAGACTAGTACCCATTACCGATAAGGCTCGGGAGAACTAACCTATATGCATTATAAGGGATTTCTACATTCAACATACCTTTAAGAAAGTAAACAGTAATAACAAGACAAGAGGAAATTCATATGGCTAGGCAATTAGGGCCACGTTGTCTAAAGTAGGAGACATGACCACACTTTAATTTACATAGTATACAAAGACTCTAGATAAGGAAAAGTATCTGATAAGGGTCGAAATACGCCTCGCCTCGACTAACTATACAATACAAAAATAGAAGCTCTAAACACGCAAAGCTCCGAAGCAACCTGGAGCTTAGTAACAACAACTAGATATCCTGTACTCCTACCGACTGTGCACAACATGTAATACAAATGACTAGCTGATCAGTGATAAATCTATATTTTACTTTACCTTTTAATTACCTTTGAGATGATTCTTTTGGTGGTCACAACATTAGAGCTGTAGGATTGTAGATTTAGCATGTAATATGTACATAATTATACCAGATAATATGACAATGAAAAGACTATATTACACAAATAATGAAATGCGTATGAGATGAAATAACTTGTGAACTTTATTTAGCAACAAGAACCCATGTAACTTGGTATCCACGTGTGTATGTAGATTTGAAGGTGACAATATATCGAAGCATATGAATATGTGAAAGAGTGGAGATATGTTTAATAGTTATGTCGGAGTTGGTAAGTGCCTTTATGTACCAAGGAAGAATCTACATTTCATGCCAAGTAATACGAAATCAAGTAGCCTTACATACCTCATTGTATGACCTCGTTACTACCTTGGAGTGATAATGTTTTCCCTGAAATATTTAGTACAATATATTAGGCAATAAGACTAGTAGTAGTGGCAAAGAAACACTTCCTGGCAGCCTAATATCATAAAAACTAACACCCGGGCAGTAAGCTTATAATTAGCGACCCAAAAGCATTCCTTTAACCTTTTCACTTATAATCGTATTTTCTAACAACCATTCTTATGTACATGTCATATACATCATGTTTTAGAGCCTTAACAGTCTTATAATAATTAAAGGTACAAGACATAATAATCCTGCACAACATACAAATAGGCAGCATCACATTCGTATTCTCGCTACATTTCGACGTCAATAATCCCAAACCTGTTTCAACTTTACCCAAATTGTCCTCAACACATCTATACATAAAAATAGCCTTAAAACAATCTTAGAATAGTACTAAATTAGTCATGAAGGACATGAGGCAATAGACTTCCATCCATCAGCCCACAAGTTCCAATCAAAATCACACTTAAGATAGCACAATAAAACTCATTTTTAAATGAAACAATATCAAGGTAGCAACCTTAGATTAATATATATAACTTAAACCATGTTAAGAACATCAACTTCTCTTCATAATATAGCCTACAAACCATAGAGAAGTCACTAAAAAAAAGGCAAGTGTGGAGCAACTTTCTAAACACATGCTGTCCGACCTTTGTTCACAAGCATAACTAGCATATATTTCTTGTTTGTCATGGGATAAGTATAACAAATACATGGATATTTTCACTTACCTTAGCCTTCAAGATTCGGGTTTCCTTCAAGAACCCTAGAGGATTGTATTGCCTGCCTTCTGAAGTGAAGTAAAGAGATAAAAGAGTCTTTAGGGAAGCTGAAAATTGTTCCAAAGTGAAGTGACTTAAGGGGCTGTTTTTTAGCCCTTTTAAAGGGTCACTTTGGCCAAATTTCTCTTTAGCTTTTGACTACACATTAGCACATATTAATAAGCTAGTGATGCAGTAATTTGGCCCTTACAGTTGGGCCTAAATGTGTCTCAAAGTTGATGGGCCTTGGCTGCCCATTTTCCTAATTCCTCTTCACTTAGTTTGGGCCCAATTAGTCAAGTGGGTTGTGATGTACTTGGGCCCTTCTATTATTCATATTGGGCTGAAAATACAGTACATCTATGATGCTAAAACATAGGCTAAAGTTACACCCTTAACATGGACTTTATCCATAATTGGACTTGGATGGATTCAACGTCGGGCCTCGTCTCTATCTAGCTAGCAAGTTTAAGCTAAGCAAGTAGGTCACTCACTTGCTAGCTTACTAAGTCGTGCAAGTACCTCAATTCTCTCACTTTGTTTAGCACCTTAATCTCATCAATTTGACACAAAACATGTATACACTCGACCCTCTTAAGTGCTAGACACACATATCGCCCTCTAAAATGAGATTCAAGCACTTTAAAAATTGGAGCTAATTTGAAAAGTCATATCATGTTTCATTTGCATAGTACTAGTACATGTAGGTACAAACCCCTTGATAGGTTAGACTTTAAAAATTGGAGCTAATTTGAAAAGTCATATCATGTTTCATTTGCATAGTACTAGTACATGTAAGATGTAGGGTGTTACAAAGGTCATAAAATACCCTTAGGATAAACCAAAATTACAAAAACACCATTAATAAAATGAGTAGAAAAATTAAAGTTAAAGTCTCAGGATGAAGGGTCCATGAGGCACTATATAGACCATAAACTTGCCCGTGATCCAACACTTTGAAAAGTTTTACCTGATGAAAGTCTGAAATGGTAATCTCATACTTAAAAAAATTTGATATAAGAATCCATACGGATGGCTTCATAGTCCGTACCAAGGTATATAGACCATATGCCTCCTCCATCCCACTTTACTTGAAAAAAATTCTTCATGACAAAGTTCCAAATGGTGATCCAATACTTAGAAAATTTTTACTCCAATGCCCATACAGAAGACCTCACGAACGTGAAGGACTATACAGTTTGTGAAAGGGTCCATAAATAAAATCCACACTTAGAACATCATTTTGGGAAGGAATTTGATGACACCCCACCCACACGGTCTATGAGAATCCACAAGGCCCATATGGGTGTCTATGAGGCTTGCCTTAGCAAAATGGAGGGAATACAACACAGGAGGGCTTTACAAAAATGGGCATACATTCTTGATCCAAACTCAGAATTAGGTGAAACTAGATGTGTTTGCAAGGTATTTCAAAGAACTTCAGTTTGGTATGTAGTAGGCTAGCCAGTTCTTTTTGTACTAAGAGATATGACCATTTAAAGTTGACCCTTCTATCGATTCCTGTGAAAATCTTAGCTAATGGATTTCCTTTGAACTTGGCTTCATGTAGGAGACCCAAGATGACCCTAAACCACATAAATAAGCTTTTATTCAAGGCTTATAAGTGAACTTAGCTTGAGCTTGAGGGTTCTATTCTGAGGTCACAATTTGCAGGGTAATTGTGATGCTTGTCAGAAGACAGGCACCATATCGAAGAGGCATGAGATGCCCCTGAACAACATCCTAGAGGTAGAGATCTTTGATGTGTGGGGGATGGACGTCATGGGTCTATTCCCACCCTCATTGGTAACCGCTATATATTGGTCGCAATTCACTACGTGCCCAAGTGGATTGAAGCAATAGCTCTGCCTACTTGTGACTCTAAGGTGGTAAGTAAGTTCTTGAAAAAATAGATCTTCACAAGGTTTGGTACCCCAAGAGCTAACACAAAACATGTATGAAAAAAGTCAAACATGTATGGAAAAAGTCAAACATGCATAATATATCATACATGTATAGGAGAAGACCTTATATGACAGATAAAACCATACGAGCTACTACATGGAGTCTCAATTTTGCCTCAACACCGAAAAAGGAGTCGGCAAAAATTAACTATATTTAAGCATTATTTACCTCATATTTGATCTTTTATTTATTCTTTTTTAGTATAAATTTTATGAATTGTGCTAACTTGTGTATTTTATTTGTAGGATTAAATTGACATGAAGATGAAGAAATTTGGAGCTAAAACGAAATAAAAATGAAAGATTACAAAAGGAAAATCAAGCAGATAGCATAATGGATTAAATTCAATAAAATATTAAAAAGATACATTATGCACTGCTCAATTTGTAATTCAGGTTGCTGCCATGTGGCAACTTCTCAATGGAAGGAGCAAATGTTTGAAGCAGCACAGTTACACATGGAAATTCAATTTCCTCCCGGTTGTGGGTTTCCAAATTTATTTTGGACTTGGTTAGTTTTCTACATCTATAAATAGTCCATAAGAGTAATTATTCAACAATTAACCCAACTAACCTTCTAATACTTACCCATAATTTAGGTTTTGGACTTTTATAGCTTAAAATTTTTGGAAGAGCCGTCACGGAGAGTGGAGAATTTTTGTTTATTATTTTCATCTCCTATTATTACTTATTTATATTCTTGACCATTGGAAGATTATTAGGTATTGTTCTTGAATTTTTATGATTAACACAGATAAGCTTATTTTTATAAATTTTAATTGTGTTATTCCAATATTAACGAGTAGTTAAATTTTATAACTACGATTGTGTAAACCATGATAGATTAACAAAGTAAGTTAACATAAAAAGTGATTCTTGTGTAAATTTTATGCATGTATTAATTAATTCTCTTTGTTGTGATTGCTTTTTAATGGTGATCAACATTAGAACACGCCTAGTGTTACTGACTAGATCAACATAGTATTGAATAGGAAAAGAGATTAATTAATAGGATTTAATTGACGTTTCTCGTCTCATCAACTGAACTGGGCCAAGGAAAAGTTGTACTGGGACAATAGATAAGGGTTAGTAATGTCACATTGAGGGGATAGACAAAATCATGTAGTAAAATTCGCCTCTCGCCTAGGCCAAAGGATTCGGAGAATTTAATTTACAGTTCTGCATGCTAAATATTGAAATAGATCACTAACACATTATTTTTGCTAAGTTATAAAACTATGAGAACACATTCCTAGTTACTTCTACTTATCTTGACACAAATAAATATTAAATTGCAATCTATTATTATTTTTATTGTTGTTTAATATTCTCTTAAATTAAAACCTGCCAATTTTGATAGCGACTATCAAGTTAAAATTTTTACTATTGACAATATTTTTTCATATTCTCTATTGGATCGACCCCGAATTACATGTTGGGTAAATATATTGCAAAAACCCATTTATATTTCTTTTGAGAAGTATATTTTGGACGTTACTAAAAAATGGCGCCGTTACCGGGGAATATGATTCAAATATTGTCTTTAGTATTCATTTTTACTTGTAGTCCCTAACTTTATTTTTATTATCTTTTTTTATTTATTTTCTCTTTTTTTCTTCTTATTAATATGATGCCCTCTGTTGAAGAAATATTGAATGATTGGAGTATTGGGAAGAGAGGAGTTTTCGATAAATTTTTGAATCACAATTTGTACTTCTTGAAAATATTAGAAAATCTCGACTCGGACAACTATGTACTTTTGTCAGATGTTCATTAGCTTGGCTTAGATATCCACATTTCAAGTGTTGAGTTGACTGTAAAGATTGATATGTTTGATGCTCAACAAGCTAGTTATGGATTGTGTGAGGAAGAAAAAAAATGCTTATAGGCCAACTTGAAGAGCTAAAATTAGAGGGTCAACTACTTGATCATACTATTATTGATGTTGTCACTGTTGAGAAAGGTACACGAGAGTTATGTAAAGAAGTAGATAATATTATTTTTAAAAACTCTAGTGTGTGTAAATATGATGATGTAAATAATAATATAGTTCATGAATTAGGACGCATTGAACCTCATTCCAATCATTTTTCTGAATTATATTTAGATGATGAGATATTAATTAAACCATCTGAGCATATGGAAGAAAGTAAGCAGGAGGAAAAATATGTTTATATTCTTGAATTTATTGGGCACAGATCAAAATATTACATTCCTCATTTAAAGGCCAAAAAGTACAACATGCGATCTCTACTATTTGTTTCCCTTATTTTTATACCACTACCCTTTGAGCATAATAGAAAGTTAGAAAAGAAATTAGGGGTACAATTCATAAGTTCAAGGTGGAAGAAAAAGTGAAAGGCCTCCAACTAGTCATGTAACTCTTTATTTATTTTTTTATATAGTATATTTGTGTTGTTTTATTTTTTTTTTGTTTTTTTTAGTGTCGCTTTTATTTTTGCAGATTTAGGGAAAGTCTGAGTAACCAAATTTGAAGATAAGGAACACATTTTTTGAGTTTAAATGTGGGGTGCGCACGACCATGATAAATATTGAAGAACATGTTTCTAGCTAGATCCTAAAGAGTCCTAGGGAGTAATTCTTACCCTTCTACTTCATCTCATTTCTTCAAATTGCTTTGGGGACAAACCATGATTTTAAGTGTGGGGTGAAATATATTCTAATATTTTTATGGGTGATGCATGCTATAGGATTTTATTTAAGTATTTAGTTTTAATTTTTTTTAAAATATAAAATAAAAAGTCCAAAAATACAAAAAGATTTTTCTTTTCTTTCCTTTTTTTATTTCGAGCAAAGTAGTAAATTTTTTCTATGATTCTTAGTTTTCTAGTTTTTATTACAACATACTTCACCCACCCCTTGATTTTTCTTTTCGGTTCTTTTCTGATGGGGAGCACATTGAACTGGATTTTTTTTAAAGTAGGTTTTATTTTTAGTATTTTATTTTATTTTTAGAGAAAATGAGAGACCTTTTTAACTTGGTTGATATAAATAAATTAGGCAAGATTTTGATTAGTATTTATTTTTGTGAGTGCTTGAACATAAAATAAAATAGACTTTTTGACACCTGGGCTCATAGTTGTGATTTTGTATATAACTTATTCTTATTTTTTAAGTTTATTATAACCCTATCTATCTTAAAAGTAGAATTGATCCATCTTGATTGGGACTTGCATCATGTGTGGTGAGGTTCTTTGCATATATTCCATGTTTTGTATCTTAGTCTAGAACTTGTCGGGCATATTATAGAAGCGAAATAAAAAGTATTGTTTGTTTAAAAAATGATAATAGGCTTTCTTTGATTTGTCTTGTAAAATTTAGCCTTTTCAGATATTATATTACTAGTAACCCTTTTGATCCTAAAATAGACCCTTTCATTGTATTATCCAAATTCACCTTTCCACTATTTTTGTAATTCTCACTTTGGCCCTGGTCCCTCCTCGGACATTGTGCATCTCGACATAGGCAAAACACCTAATTTGACGCTGGCTACTATAAGTTGACTGGGTTCATCATAGGATATTGTGCATTTCAACTCAAAGAAAAGCAAAAACAATGGGATATAAAAAAATATATTGATTGAAGTATTATTGATATGATGGGAGTTACTTGTGAAAATAATTGAAGAGAGGGCGAAAAAGGAAAGTGAAAAAATGGGTCCCTAATTCTTTCCTACCTGATATAGATGTAGATGTGCAGGAGATGCTAAAAGAAATTTGAGAAAAAGGTGCAGAAGCTAGTTCACAAGAGTCATTATGACTTGTACAGAGGTTTATGAATCGTAAAAAAGGGTCTCGTAGTGAATTCTAGTAACTGTGAGTATCAAGACCCTTCAGTTTATGAGAGGAGCTCACGACTCATAGAACCCCTTACAACTCGTAGAGACGGGTTTCATGATAAATTCCAATGATGTCTAATTCCCGATTCCCTATTTACGAAAGGACATCTATGACTCATGGAATAGTTTACTACTTGTAGAATGAGGTTTCGTACCAATTTTTAGTAACTCAAATATTTAGACTTTCAATCTACAAGAGGTGGTCTACAACTCGTAGAGTGCTCTAAAATTTGTAGATGAGGTCTCGTAGACCCTGGCAACAGTTTTAATGAGGAATATTTTTGTCCATTCTATTTTCTATTTAAATAAATCCCTGGTCGTTTTATGCATGAATGAGGTTTTAAAACAAACCCTAAGTGCATTATTTCCCATTATTCACACTTGGGTTTTCTTGAGAGCAAGAGGAGAGGAGAAAGAGCTAGGTTTTTTAATTCAGGTACAAGGATTGATTGAGGTTTGATTGTTTCTTCTATTCCCAGGTATGTAAGGCTTATGAAAGTGTGAAATACCTTTCATGAAATGCCCCTTCATCTTCTTGAGTCAAAGATTTGGAGAAGAGTTGAGAGTTGAGGAATTCCATGATTTAAATATTACATCCTTGCATTTATTTTGGGATTTCCTGATAATATATGAGGTACTTGTTGCATTGCATAACATTTCATATGAAGTTGAGATGAAGTTTTACAATTGATAGTATGAATCCTAAATTTCATGATTTTATGAACTCCTATGCATATTTCAAAGTTGAGTAATTTGAGCATGATTGAGTATGAGGAGTATGTTGCAATGAGTCACATATATTACTATACATGACTATCCAACTTGCGCTATATGATGAGTCAATTTGAGTGAGTCTTGAAACGACCCCAAAAAGTGCCCGAAAATGTGCCTCGGAAGTGCTCGTAATCGTAATTTTTATATATCCAAAAATTCATTTGTTATTTCAAAATTTTGACTTTCTATTCTTGTTCAAAGGGCAAAATTGAGTGGGAGATGGGTCTAACCCAAATTTTAGAGCAACCGTATCAAAATTCAAAAATTATAAAAACGCGATTTAGGAGGTTCAACTTTAAAAGGGCATATCTCTTAACACAAAAATAATTGGTCGGCCAATGACCTACCAAATTAAAGCTCTTTGAATTAGCTTTCCAATGCACTTGGTTTCACCTCATTCCAACTTTGATGAAAATTTATGCCCATTTTCGTGGAACTTGTTTGTGCAGAGATGCAAATTCCAGTGAGTAATCCGCGTCGCTGAGTGTTATTTTGGTCCTATTTTTTGCTGTTACTTCATTCCAAGACTTTCAAGTCTTGGGCCGAAGGGTTCCCATACTTGAAAATACCTATTCTTAGCCTTATTTCACCCTCATATCATCCTAAACATTCTCCAATACTCACTCAAACACTTAGACTAATATTTCTCTCAAGATTCAAGACCCAAAACCCTCATCAGGATCTAAGGAATACCTTCAAGCTTCAACTCTCTATTAAAGTCTTTTTCAATAAATTCTTCAAGGTCAAAGTATGTAGGTTTTAGCCATTGGGTTCTTCCACCCATGGTGCCCTAACCTCCTTTTTGCTTAATTTCCATGATTTAAACTTGATTTTACAAATGTGTTTACAAGTATGAACATGTCTATGAATTATGTTAAAGCTATGTAAAGTTGTGATTGTTTTTCTCTTTGTTAAGCTATAAATCTTGGATCTATTGTAAGATTTGATGAGGGGTTTTGATTTATGTAGCTTGAGGGTGTTGCAAGTTATTGTTTAATGGTTTTATAATGGATTTTCTTGCATGATTTCATCTCTAAATTGTAAGGTTTTATACCCCATTACATACCCGCCAAATGTTTGATAAAATATTCGATTATGGTTTCTTGAGGAATTAAAGTTCAAAAGCAAAAGATATGATATGATTGATACTACGATGATGAAATGAGATTTTGTATATGATAATTTCTATTAAAGTGTTGCATTAGACCATGCCCAATATGGGGGGACTAAGAACCCATGTAACCTGGATAGGGGTTTGTACTCATCAACCTAGTGAAGGGTTTGTAATTCTCCACCTAGTGATGCGTGACATCATCACTAATAGAGATGGGGGTTTGTACTATTGAACTTCTTCACCTAGTGATGGGGCGGCATCCTCACTAATCGAGATGAGGGTTTGTACTCATCAACCTAGTGAAGGATTTGTACTTCTCTACCTAGGGGATGGGGCAGCATTATCACAAACCTAGTGAGAGGTTTGTACCTCACCACCTAAGTGATAAGGAGGCATCATCACTAACCTACCAAGGGTTTTGTACTTTGGAAATCTAGCTTGGTTTCTTCTATACATATGATATCTTATATGAGCATGAGTTACTTAAGTATGTTTTACTTAAGCATCAATTATACATGCCATATTGTTATATGATGTCTCTTGCCTATTGCTATGCATTTTGATTATGATGCCTATCTCTTGTTGCATTGCATCCTACATACTTAATACATTCAAACATACTGACGCATAGTCTTGCCTACATGATATCACTATGTAGGAACCGGAGCCCAAGTTGATCATCCTCCTCCTCTATGTGGCTAGTTCATACTACTTAAGCTAGTTGGTGAGTCCTCCAATTTGGGGACCTTAGTCTATATTTCTCTTATTATATATTGAGACACTCTTCTTAATGTTCTATTATGACTATGAGGGTGAGCCCGGTTGCTTTATCTTGGCCCCCACTCTTATCTATGTAGTAGAGGTGTTATTGGACATTATATGTATCTATGTTACAAGCCTTGACTCTTTTGTCTCTTAACGTTTTTGATATACAAGCTTTCCCTTAGTATCTTGCCCTTATTTTCAAATCTTTTATGTTAATTACTTATTTCTGTGACCAAGGATGTGTGATGATATGCTCAGAGGCTTGTTTTAGGTTCCTTCAGGTTTCCCATTCATCGATCATATCTAGGCCCTAGGCTCGGGTCGTAACAAATCTAAATGATCATTTGTGTCTGATTTAAGTTGATTGGTTACATTGATTGATTGAATTGTTAAGTAATCAAGATGAGATATCCCAAAGGGGATGAGTTTTGAGTTGATTTATTGAGCATTGAGGATTGATGAGTTGAGCATATTTTAGTCATGGGAGGAGTATCGAGCATCAAGCAGGGAGCAAGTATCCATCAACTTTAACCCACAGAAATACATTGCCAACATAGGATAGTCTTATCCTACAAGTTGATATTTTAGGAAATGTCTCACATTTTCATGATCTATATTGTGCGATGGAGTTAGGTCCCCTAGGGCTTATTGCTAATCCCTAACCGTTACATTATAGGATATGTCTTAAGCTACTTAGGACGGTGTTATGATGAATGCGGAGATTTGCAATGCTCTATGTAGAGTGGGCAAATCAGCGGTAAAATTGGCAACTCACCTCGATCAACAAGTGAGTGCTCCTAAGACTTCAAATGGTAGGAGGAGAGGTAAAGAGTTTAAAAGGGCCCATAGTGAAGGAAAGTTCTAAAGTTCCAAATGTAGAGATGGTGGTGGTGTGGTACCTTATGTTAGGTGCCCAAAATATGGTAGAGGCCATGATGGCCCATGCTTGAGAGGTACTAATGCTTGTTATGCTTGTGGGGAGATAGATCATAAGGTTAAGTATTACCCTCGTAAAGGCAATAAGAGCAAAGGAGATGATTGGGGGATGACTAATCCTAAGTGCCCTACGTGTAGAATGGACCATGGTGGCCCATGTTGGAAGAACATGGGTGTATGCTTTGGGTATAGTGAGATAGGCCACAGAATTCTGGATTGCCCATATGGTCGATACAAGAGTAAAGGTGGTGATGCTGATCAAGAGACTCTAGAAGGGGATGAGGCACCCGATGTTGCTACCGTTATGTTGAAATTTTCTTTTGGCTTTGATGTTCTTGCATTGATAGCCCAGAGTGCCACTATTTCTTCTCTATTCTTTTTAGTTGCTAGTAGGGCTTCTTGTGTGCGCAAGTTATTGTGTAGATCTTTGGTGTCTATCCTTTCGTGGGGTATATTGTTGCTAAAAGGTTCATAGGTGTTGATTCGGGTTTATATTGCAATAGGTCTTGCTTTGTGGCTTGTTGGAGTTGGCATGGTGGATTTTGATGTAATTATAGGAATGGAATGGTTGCATACATGTTGTGTCTTCATAGGTTGTAGGACCCATAGAGTTAGATTCCAAATCTCTAATGAGCCGGTCTTTGAGTGGTAGTTTATCTAATGGTAGTAAGAGAGGTAGGTCCATTTCATGTCATAAGATACAATTGGTTGCTAAGGAGTTGCATTTGTCATCTTGTAAGAATTGAAGGTGTTGAACCTAAGTTGTTTTATTTATAGAGTTGTTGTTAGTGGTAGGTGAGACCTTGAATGTCCTTTCTAGTATTTTGGTTTTGGGGTAGTGTCTTTTGGTTTGACTAGTACACCAGTTATGCTTACAAGTCTCATGAATAAAATCTTTTAGCTGCTACTCTAAAAGGCTTATGGTGGTTTTGGTGATGATATGATGGTTCATTCCCTAATGAGGTAGTGCATGTGAGTCATTTGAGGGCAGTACTACAAGTTTAAAGAATAAAGTTGGGTGCTAAATAGGAGTAATGGGAGTTTTGGATGTAGAAAGTTGCCTTCCTAGGTTTTGTGGTGCCTAGGGATGGCATTAAGGAGGACCCTAGTAAGACAAAGGTGATAAAATGTTAGCCTAGACCTTAACCTCCTTGGATATTAGGAGCTTCTTGAGTTTAGCGGGCTATTGTCGGAGTTTGTGAGTAGGTCCCTTTCTATTGTCTTTCCTATGACTTAGTTGACCCTAAATGAGGCCAATATTGTGATCGACATTTGAGTAGGGCAATTTGATAGGTTTGGGGGTTGCAATTCCTTGTGTTACTCCTTGGTGCTAGTAGGATTCATGTGTGTGTAGGTGTCCCGAATGGTTATGAGAGTCTATTGTGGCTAGTAGGGGTCTATAAGGGTTGACCCATGTTATCATGGCATAGAGTTTTGTGTTACGATCTTGGTTTGATTTAGTTTAAGGTGTTGGAGGCATTGGGATGGTTTGGCCACTAGCATGGTATGCTTTCGATGAGTGTAGCACCCGTAAGGTTGTGATGTGATGGTTAAGAATGGTAAAACTGTTTGGCCAACTACAATGAGTTAGTCACATCTCTAGGATTGATTGTTGGCTTGGGTTTCGTCCTCAAGTAAGGATGAGGGTAGCTAATATCCCTATGTGTCTTTCGGACTAGAAGTGGGCATTTTGAATATTGGTGGAGTTGTTTGGTTGGCTTATGCACCAGTAATGTTTGTGGGTTTCTTTAATAGGGTCTTAAAAACCTACTGTTATATATTTATGGTGGTCTCTAGTGATGAGGTATTAATTTGTTTAGAGCTTATGAATCATTTGGGGGTAGTGTTGCAAGTCTTAGAGGATAAGAGATTGTTTGCTAAATATGATAGGTGTGCATTGTGGATATAAAGAAAGTGGTTAGAATTCTTTAAGGATTATGAAATAAGTGTGCATTATTTTTCCCTAGTAAGGCTAATGTTGCGGTCGGTGCCCTAGGCAGCCTAACATATGTTGTTGATGGTGACAAGGAGGAAACCAGTGGGGTTCATCGGTTAGTTAGATTGGAAGTTAGGTTGAGGGAAGTTGAGCATGGTGGTGTAGCATTCGTGATGGTTCCAAATCTTCTTGGGTTAAGAGGTGTAGAGTATGTAAGGTCTTGATTTCGCCTTATTAGAGATGATGTTTTGGGTTAAAAGGTGATAGAGTGGAGGTTTTCTCCCAAGTGGGAGATGGTGGTTATGGTACCAAGTGGGTTAGGTGTATTTAGGGTTGACAAATGAGTTATGGTTGTGAGTCCTTATAGGATGAAAAGAGAAGTTGGTAAGGTTGTATAAGTTTGGGGATTGCCTATGGATAGGGGTTTGGTTAGTCCGGTTCTTCATGCTTCTAGGTTGATGGGAGGTGTTGATGACTCTAGTGCTATATCACTCTTTGAGATTGTGGGTGATGTGGAGGAAAAGTTGGCTTAGGGAAGGTCCCGGTGAAGGTGTTGGATGGATGAGTGGAGAAGTTGATTAATGAGGATGTGGTATTCATTAAGACCCTCTTAGCATTTACATTATTGAGGCTCGGATTCAGTACACTTCTAGAGTTGGGGATCCCTTCCTCTTCTCCGGAGGAGCCTCGAGTTCGACAAAGAATTTATGCCCATTTTCGTGGAACTCATTTGTGCAGATATGCAAATTCTAGTGAGTAATTCGCGTCGCGGTGTTATTTTTATCCTGTTTTTTTTTTTTTTTACTTTGGTCCAAGACTTTCAAGTCTTGGGACTAAGAGTTCCCATACTTGAAAGTACCTATACTTAGCCTTATTTCACCCTTATATCATCCTAAACATTCCCCAATACTCGCTCAAACACTTAGACTAATATTTCTTTCAAGATTCAAGACACAAAACCCTTATTCGTATCTAAGGAATTCCTTCAACCTTCAAGTCTCCATTAAATTCTTCTTCAAAAAAATCTTCAAGGTCAAGGTATATAGGTTTTATCCATTGGTTCTTCCACCTATGGTGCCCTAACCTCCTTTTTGCTTAATTTGCATGATTTAAAGTTGATTTTACAAATAGGTTTACTAGTATGAACATGTCTATGAACTATGTTAAAGCTATGTAAAGTTGTGATAGTTTTGCTATGTTTTGATCTATAAATCTTGGATTTATTATAAGATTTGATAAGGGAATTTGATGTATGTTGTTTGAGGGTGTTTCAAGGTGTTGATTGATGGTTTTACAATGGATTTTCTTGCATAATTTCATCTCTAAATTGCATGGTTTTATACCCCATTACACACTAGCCAAGTGTTTGATAAAATGTCTAATTATGGTTTCTTGAGAAATTGAAGGTCCAAAGCATGAGATACGATATGATTGATGTTATGATGATGAAATGAGCTTTTGTATATGATAAATCTTATATAAAGTGTTGTATTAGACCATGCCCAATACGGGGGGAGTAAGAACCCGGGTAACCTAGATAGGGGTTTGTACTCATCAACCTAGTGAAGGGTTTGTACTTCTCCACCTAGTGATGGGGTAGCATCATCACTAAGAGAGATGGGGCCTTGTACCTCATCAACCTAGTAAAGGATTTGTACTTCTCCACCTAGTGATGGGGCAGCATCATCACCAACCGAGATGAAGGTTTGTATTCATCAACCTAGTGAAGGATTTATACTTCTCCACCTAGGTGATAGGGCGTCATTATCACCAACCTAATGAGGGGTTTGTACCTCACCACCTAACTGATGGGGTGGCATCATCACCAACCTACCAAGGGTTTTGTATTTTGGAAATCTAGCTTGGTTTCTTCTATACATATAATATCCTATATGAGCATGAGTTACTTAAACATGTTTTACTTTAGCATGGATCATACATGTCATATCGTTATATGTTGTCTATTGCCTATTGCTATGCATTTTGATTATGAATCCTATCTCTTGTGGCATTGCATCCTACATACTTAGTACATTTAAATGTATTAATTCATACTCTTGCCTTCATGATATCACTATGTAGAACTGGAGCCCAAGTTTATCATCTTCCTCCTCCACGTAGCTAGTCGATACTACTCAAGCTAGTTGGTGAGTCCTCCACTTCGAGGACCTTAGTCCTATGTTTCTCTTATTATGTATTGAGACACTCTTCTTTATGTTCTATTTTGACTTCGAAGGTGAGCTCGGTTACTTTGTCTTGGCCCTCGCTCTTATCGATGTAGTAGAGGTGTTGTTGGAAATGCTATTTATCTATATTACGAAACTTGACTCTTTTGTCTCTTGATGTTATTGATAGGAAAGCTTTCCCTTAGTCACTTGCCCCTATTTTCAAATCTTTTATATTAATTACTTGTTTCCGCGACCAAGGATGTGTGATAATATGCTAAGAGGCTTGTTTGGGGTTCCTTCGGGTTCCCCATTCGCCAATCATGTCTAGGCCCTAGACTTGGGTCATGACAAGTCAAAATGACTGTTTGAGTCTAAGTCAAGTTGATTGGTTGCATTGATTGATTGAATTGTTGAGTAATCCAGATGTGATACCCCAAAGAGGCTGAATTTTGAGTTGATTGATTGAGCATTGAGGATTGATGAGTTGAGCATATTTTTGTCTTGGGAAGAGTATTGAGCATAGATTATCAAGTGGGGAGCAAGTATCGGTCAACTTTAACCCACAGAACTACGTCGCCAGTGTAGGATAATCGTTATAGCTCATTTTGAAAACTCTTGTCCTACAAGTTGACATTTATTATGGATCCAAGAAAGAGTTTATTGCCTTTTTCCGTGGTAAGTTAAGGGCGGGCATGGCAACAATGTCGCCTTTATTATGCATCACCTAATTAAAGGTGGTGGGATGAGGATATCGGTTAAGAGAAACTTCCAAGCAACATTGTTTGAGTATGATATTTTGAACTGAGTCTATTTCTACTAAGTATATTTTCAAAAGTATGTCTTTCACTAAACTTGCATGCAATGAGTTGATCATGAGTTATTAAGTCGAGCCTTATTTTATAAGCTATTTTACATAGCAGTATATTTCATGTACTGATAAAGAGAAAATAGGATCTTAGCATTTACATTATTGAGGCTCGGATTCAGTACACTTCTAGAGTTGGGGATCCCTTCCTCTTCTCCGGAGGAGCCTCTTTATCTTTTGTTGATTCAGTTCTTTTCTTTACTTTCAGTTAGGTTGTTCATGGCCTATCTTGACACCATCTAGATTTGTTAAGTAGAGGCTTCATAGACCTTGAGTAGAAGAGTACTGAGTATTGATATGTCTAAATATAATTTTATTTGAGATTATGATAGAGTGGAGTTATCTAATTTTTTCTACCTTCCTGTACATGATCCCCTTTTTATGAGTTTATTCTTCCATTGTTAAGTATGAGGTGATGATGAGGCCAAATAGTTCTCTCAGGGGTTAGAAATAGTAACTGAGTGCTATCCACGCCAAAGGTACCCTCCCGGGGCATGACAAACTTGGTATCAGAGCCAGGAGTTCAAGAGTCCTAGAGAGTCTATGAAATAGTATCTAGTAGAGTCTTATTTATGTATGTGTTGTGCACCACACTTCATAAGCAGGAGGCTACAGGGCATTAGGAATTGTTACCATTTTCTTGTGATCTAAGTTCATGCGATAGAGTTGAAAAGCTCTATAAAATTATCGTCTAACTTGTGCATTACGTGATTGTAGATCGTACCTCCAAGATGCACTATAACCCAGAGGAATGCTTCAGCTACCTCTGTTGAGAACCCTACTTCAGAGGTGCCTTCTCAGATGGAAATGAGGGGCCGAGGTCGACTATTGTTGCAATAGAGATCGAAATGAGG
>DF362212.1:32268-44925 GCA_000787875.1 Solanum virginianum
TGGTCGACTAGCCAGGTCTACCAGTGTTCCTATGACACCTACCGCTCTATTAGCTCCCACCGTAGAGGCTGACTTTAGGGGAGCTATCACCATGCTCACATAGTTGGTAGCTGCCCAGAGCAAGAACTAGGGCTCACAAACTCCTAGTTCTAGCTCCCATGAGCCAATGACTTCTTCCAAACTGAGTGATTTTCTGAGAATGAACCCAGTTGTCTGAATTGGATCCAAGGTTGAGGAGGACCCTCAGAACTTGATTGATGAGATATGGAAGGTGTTGAAGACTATGCATGCGACAGAGACTGAGGGAGTTGACCTTGCTGCCTATGAGCTCAAAGGTGTGGCCAATGTTTGGTACAGCCAGTAGGAAGAGAGTCGAGGTGATGATGCTGAGTCTACTACTTGGGATGAGTTTGAGAGTACCTTCCATGATCACTTCTTCCCTCAGGAGTTGAGAGAGATGAAGGTTAAGGAGTTTGTAAACCTAAAATAAGAGGGGATGACTGTTAAAGAATATAGCCTGAAGTTCATCCAATTATCCGGGTATGCCTGAGAGATGGTCCGGATATGAGAGCAAGGATGAGGAAATTTATGTCTAGGTTGGGTAAGCAGATGAAGAGGGAGTCCAAGGCAGCATTGCTGATCCTGGGTATGGACATTTCCAGAATGATAGTTTATACCAACAAACTGAAGAGGATAAGAAGAAGGATAGAGAAGAGCACTTGACTAAGAAGGCCAGATCAGCAGGGCCTGAGACTACCTAGACTAAACATGGTAAGGGAGATAGGTCTTATTTCCAAAAGAGGTCTTCTAGCTATGCACCATCTTCATCTAGTACACTAGCCCCGAGCTAGAGATATGATCAGAGGTCCCAAGGTTACCCAAACTTTAGGGCACAGGGTGCACAGTCTCAAGCAAGTGTGACCCTTGGCTCTAAAAGGCAGCCACCTTGTGAGAAATATGACAGGATGTATCAAAGAGAATGTCAAGATAGAGAAAATAGTTGCTACAAGTGTGGCTAGTTGGGCCATTTTCAGAGGGAGTGTCCAATGTGCGGCAATAAGGCCCAAGACACTACCACTACACCACCAGCGAGGGTTAATCAAAAAGGTGCAGCACTAGGGGCAGGCGGTGGGATAAACTGTCTTTATGCGATCGAAAACCAATAGGACCAAGAGGTTGCACTGGATATTGCAATACGTGTGCTTTGAGTCTTTACCTTTCCTTTCTATGCTTTACTTTATCGGGGTGAAACTTGTTCTTTTAAGATGCCTTATGTGGCGAGTAGATTTGAGATTCTTTTCAAGTGCTTGCTTGAGCCAGTTTCTGTTTCAACTATAGTTGGTGAGTTCATTTGAGTTGAGAGGATTTATAGCGATTGTGTGGTGTCCATCTATCATAAAGATACTATTATTAATTTGATTGAGTTGGAGATGCTTGATTTCGATGTGATCCTTAGTATGGACTAACTTCTCGCCTGCTATGCCTCTGTTGATTGTCGAACTTAGAATGTCAAATTCTAGTTTCTAAATGAATTTGTTATTGAGTGGAAGGAGAATTTGTTACACCAAAGGGTAAGTTTAGTTCTTACCTCAAGGCTGGACGAATGATTTCTAAAGGATATGTCTACTATCTCATACGAGTTAAGTCTGTCAATGTTGAGCCCCCTACTCTTGAGTTTGTCCTGATTATGAGTGAGTTTCCTGATGTTTTACTAAGGGTCTGCCTGGAGTCCCTCATGATAGAAAGATCGACTTAAGAATTGTTGTTCTTCTGGACACCCAACCTATCTCTGTCCCACCATATTGAATAGCCCCTGCAGAGTTGAAAGAGTTAGAGGAGCAGTTGAGAAATTTGTTAGAGAAAGGATTTCAATTCAGGCAAAGGGATTGATTGAGGTTCAATTGTTTCTTCTATTCCTAAGAATGTAAGGCTTACCAAAGTGTGAAATTCCTTTCTTCACATATCCCTTCATCTTCTTAAGTCAAAGATTTGGACAAGAGTTTTCATGTGAAAGAAAGATGGTTCCCTGAGGATGTGTATTGATTACTATCAATTGATTAAGGTGACTATTAAGAATAAGTATCCCCTTCCGAGGATTGATAATTTGTTTGACCAACATTAGGGTGCCACTATTTTCTCTAAGATAGACCTCAAATCAGGGTATCATCAGTTGAAGGTGAGAGAATGTGACATCCTAAAAATGGCCTTTTGAGCTCGATATGGTCACTTCAAGTTCTTAGTGATGTTTTTTGTGTTTGACAAATGCACCCACAATTTTTATGGACCTGATGAATAGAGTATTCAGATAGTATCTTATCATGTTCATGATCGTGTTTATTGATGATATCTTGGTGTATTACAGAGATGAGGAGGAGCATGCCAATCACCTCAGGATCTCTTTGCAGATACTCTTAGACAATGAGTTGTATGCAAAGTTTTCTAAGTGTGAGTTTTGGCTTAAATCAGTGACTTTCTTTGGTCATGTGAATTCTGGAGATGGAATTTGAGTGGACACTCAAAAGATTGAGGTGCTTAAGAATTGGCCAAGACCAACCAACCTTACCAACCGATATAAGAAGCTTTTTGGGATTGACGGGCTATTATCAGAGGTTTGTTGAGGCATTTTCTTCCATATGTGCACCCTTGATCAAATTGACTCATATGAAGGTGAAATTTCAATGGTCTGATGAGTGTGAAAGGAATTTCCAAGAGTTGAATGAGGTTGACCACTACACTAGTGTTGACCTTGCCTGATGGAACGGATGGATTTGTTATCTACTGCAATACTTCGAGACTAACCAAAACCTGCATACAGACAATCCCAGCCAACAGAACATATATACATTCATGCGGGCCGACAAGGTCACTGCAATACTTCGAGAGTGGGATTGGGATTTGTGTTGATGCGGAAAGGAAATGTTGTTTCCTATGCTTCTAGGTAGCTTAAGGTACATGAAAAAAATTATCCCACTCATGACTTGGAATTGGCAGCAGTGCTGCTTGCTCTCAAACTATGGCACCACTATCTTTATGGAGCACATGTGGATGTATTCACAGACTACAAGAGCCTACAGTATATCTTCACTCAGAAAGAGCTTAACTTGAGATAGAGGAGATGGCTTGAATTACTTAAAGACTATGACATGAGCATCCTCTACCACCCATGTTGTTGAAGCTCTTACCAGGTTGTCCATGGGATGCACCACCCATTTGGAGGAGGAGAAGAGAGAACTAGCTAAAGAAGTTCATAGACTGACACGATTGGGAGTTCAATTAGATGAATCAGGAGAAGGAGGAGTTCTTATGCATAATGAATTTGCATCATCTCTACTAGTGGAGGTGAAGGAGAAACAAGATCGAGATCCAGTGTTATTATAGTTGAAGAAAGATATATATATAAATAGAAGGTAATAGCTTTCGCCAAAGGGGAGATGGAGTATTGAGATATCAAGGCGGATTATGTGTTCATGATCTTGATAGTGTTAGAGAGATGATTATAGCAGAGGCCCATAGTTCCAGATATTCCATCTATCCAAGGTCGACTAAGATGTATCATGACTTGAGGGAAGTCTACTAGTGGAGTGAAATGAGGAGAGATATTGTTGAGTTCGTCTCCAAGTGCCCGAATTGCCAACAAGTCAAGGTTGACACCAAAGGCCATGTGGAGTGTCGTACAGAGGTTTACAAGTTGTAAAAAGGGGTCTCATAGTGAATTCTAGTAACTCTGAGTTTCAAGGCCCTTCAGCTTACAACTAGTGGAACCCCTTATGACTCCTATAGGAGGGTTTCGTGATAAATTAAATTGAAGTCCAATTTTTGATTCCTTGTTTACGGAAGGACATCTATGACTCGTAGAATAGTTCTCGTAGAATGAGGTTTCATACCAATTTCCAATAACTCGGATTTTTGGACTTCTAGTCTATGAGAGGTGGTCTATGACTCGTAGAGTGCTCTACGACTCATAGACGGGGTCATGTAGACCTTGACGATAATTTTAATTAGGGTTATTTTTGTCTATACCATTTTCTATTTAAATAAATCCCTAGTCATTTTAGGTATGAATGAGGTCTTAAAACAAACCTAAGTGTATTATTTCTCATTCTTCACACTTAGGTTTTCTTGAGAGAAAGAAGAGAGGAGAAAGAGCTAGGGTTTTCAATTCAGGCAAAGGGATTGATTGAGGTTCAATTGTTTCTTCTATTCCTAAGAATGTAAGGCTTACCAAAGTGTGAAATTCCTTTCTTCACATATCCCTTCATCTTCTTAAGTCAAAGATTTGGACAAGAGTTGAGAGTTGAGGAATTCTATTATTTAATATTACATCCTTGTATTTATTTTTAGATTTCCTGATAATATATGAGGTACTTGTTGCATTGCATAAAATTTCATATGAAGTTGACATGAAGTTTTACACTTGATAGTATGAATCCTAAATTTCATGATTTTATGAACTCCTATGCATATTTCAGAGTTGAGTAAATGCGTTGAGTAATTTAAGCATGATTGATTATGAGGAATATGTTGCAATGAGTCAAATATATTACTATACATGACAATCTAGCTTGCACTATATGATGAGTCAATTTGAGTGAGTCTAAATGACCGTTTGAGTCTGAGTCAAGTTGATTAGTTGCATTGATTGATTGAACTATTGAGTAATTGAGATGAGTTAAGATGAGATGGCCCCAAAAGGCTAAGTTTTGAGTTGATTTATTGAGCTTTGAGGATTGATGAGTTGAGCATATTTTAGTCTTGGAAGGAGTATCTAACACCGAGCAGGGAGTGAGTATCCATCTACTTTAACTCACAGAACTACGTTGCCAGTGTAGGATAGTCATTACAGCTCGTTTAGGAAACTCTTGTCCCGCAAGTGGACATTCATTATGGATCTAAGAGAGAGTTGACCACCCTTTTCTGTCGCAAGTTAAGGGTGGGCGTGGCAACGACGTCTCCTTCGTTGTGCATCACCTAATTAAAGGTGGTGGGATGAGGATATCGTTTAAGAGAAACTCCCAAGCAAGATTGTTATTTTCTATTGATTATATTTTCAAAAGGATGTCTTTCACTAAACATGCATGTGATGGGTCGAGCATGTCACGACCCAACCCCGTGGGCCGTGACTGGTACCCGATTGGGGCACCCAGACAACATTACTATGCCAAACTCAGAATATGTTCACTATTTCATTTATAATTCTAACTTACGTACAAAAATTTTGGCAGAGTTTTCTCTATTTTCTTAACTAACCAAAACCTGCATGATTATAATTCTAACTTACATACAAAAATTTCGGCAGAGTTTCCTCTGATTTCTTAACTAACCAAAACCTGCATACAGACAATTCCAGCCAACAGAACATATATACATTCATGCGGGCCGACAAGGTCACCACTGCGGTTACACCACCCAATATACACAGCATAAGTACGTACTACACAAATCGAGGTGTCCCACACTCACAGGCGTCCACAGACCTCTATACAGACTAATCGACATCAAAGGATGGGACAGGGCCCCGTCATACCCTCAAATGTACAGAAACACAACTAGTAAAAATGAGTACATATATCCAGGCTCTGCTCTGAAGCAAAGGACCACTTTAAGCAGCAGTCAAAATCCTAAGCTGAAGGATCTCTCTCCAGTGAGTCTGAACCTGCGGGCATGAAACATAGCCCTTGAAGAAGGGGGTCAGTACGACATACATACAGAATATGTAAAGCGGAGAGCTCAGATATAAATAGGAACAATAAAGCAATAAAGGTATAAAATTCAAACTCATATGCATACTTCAAGACAAAATGTGCCATTAATCAAAAATCTCGAAGTACTTACTTGCCGAAGCATAAGGTGTATAGGA
Organism: Solanum virginianum; assembly: GCA_000787875.1. Taxonomy (NCBI): domain Eukaryota; kingdom Viridiplantae; phylum Streptophyta; class Magnoliopsida; order Solanales; family Solanaceae; genus Solanum; species Solanum virginianum. The sequence continues at coordinate 38,126 of DF362212.1, forward strand.
AATGAGGCCAACGTACCATATAGATGTATATCCCAGAAGTATTGATATTCTTACTCCTCGATACATACAACTGCAGGGTAACCAAAACAAAAATACAGGGAGCAAGCGTACATCCATATTATCACAAGGTCTCCGTTCAGGGTTCAGACTCAAATTATAACATTTCCCTTTCTGACATACGAACTATTATATATCCAAAATATCAAACATTACATCACAGACAAGTAAGGCATCACATTACCAAGATATCAAACATCATACAATGGACAAATGAGTCATCATATATCCAAAATATCAAACATTACATCACAGACAAGTAAGGCATCACATTACCAAGATATCAAACATCATACAATGGACAAATGAGTCATCATATATCCAAAATATCAAACATCATATAACAGACAAGTGAGTCATCGTATATCTAAAATATTTCCATTCAAAGTTTAGATTCAGATCATAACATTTACTTTTCTAACATAATAACCATAGGGTAGGTGAGCCGAGGCGAGCTGTGGCCTAGCACTCACATCATAGAATAGGTGAGCCAAGGCGAACGAGGACAAGTGCCCACGTCATAGGATAGGTGAGACAAGGCGAACAAGGCTCAATGCCCTGTCATAGGATAGGCGAGCCGAGGTGAATGAGGCCCTACGCCTACGTCATAGAATAGGTGAGCCGAGGCGAACGAGGCCCAGCGCCCACATCATAGAATAGGTGAGCTGAGGTAAATGAGGCCTAACACCCACATCATAGGATAGGTGAGCCGAGATGAATGAGGCCCAGCACTCACGTATCATAATCCAGAGGTGAAATCATGCCGATAAGTGAGCCGAGGCGAACGAGGCCCAGCACTCAGAAGTCATAATGCCAACATATCCTAATCCCAGCTTCTTATAGCTCCAAACTAAGCAAAATATTCATATGTCAAACAAGGTCATGTCTGAGGGCGAAGAATAATTATGCTATCCAACAACTGACAACTCTAGCGCTACCATTCAAACTCTCACAATTTGCAACTTTATCAAACTCTCCCAAATAAACAACCTATCACACTCTCCCTATTTATAAATTATCCACTTTCACAATTTACTAAACTTATCCAATTTTCACAATTTACTAACTTATCCAACTTTCCATATTCACAAATTTATCAACCGTTAAAGCATTATTTGTACCAAACTATTCATATTGGACTTCAACATAATGTTGATTCTCCAACTCTTTCCAAGTTGTTATGATTTATAAGTTGTAGTCTTCATGACAAATTTGAAGGGATTGGTGACACTTAGATTTCTAATGGTCTAGTAGAATGTTCATGATCGCATTTAACTTATGATTATCAAATTTCCAGAATAGTAGAGAATTATTCCTGTCCAACAATAATGATATATATATAGCTTACCATTAGGTTCTTTTATTATTTTCAAAGTGCTAGAACATAGATGGTTCCAAACTTATCAAACTTTCATAAGACACACACTTTTCCATATCTAACAAAGCTAGTTGACTTATATAATTAGCAAACAGATCAAACTTCCAAAATTTCCAAATTTATCACACTCTAGGGATCAACCATCTTAAAAAGCAAAATTGAGTTCATAGGAGTCAAGATAGAACTATTGTCTTTAAAATTATTAGGAAGGAACAAACGTATACTTAAGCTTAAGTTGGAGACATAAAGGAATTTTTCAAACACTATCATACTTGATATTTTCGAACTAGTCATGTCGGGAGAGGGAAAGCTTTACATACCTCTCTTCCTTTGCTAACTTAGCTCCAACAACATCCCAAATCCAATTTTATTCTTCCAAATGCTCAATGTCTACAATTATCACAATAGCATCATAGTTAGTCTTCATTACGGACTTTAACTTCTAAGTTCTATTCCAAACATTCTACAAAAATTTCGATAGCATATCCCCTTAAATTAGACCATCCTGGGCTGCACCATGGCCCCATTTAACCAACAACAATATCAACAACAATCACAGAACAACAATGAGCCATTTTAAACCCAAAATATCGCTAATTCATTAACGAACTTCATTTCTTAATAAAATTAAAAAAAATAGGGGCAGCATATCATTATATACTTACTCAACACATTCAAACACTTCTACAAGCTCCAAGAATTCAATTATATCATTCAAGTGCCAAACGAAAACTTAAAATGTCAAAGCGCAACATTTCATATTTTTATCCAAAACTGGAAAAATCTGGGCAGCAATCATTTTATACATATATACCATGTTCAAACACTCTTATATGTTCCAAGGATCATATTCCATCATTCAAACGTCCAACGCAAACTCCCAACGTCAAAATGCAATATTTTAACACCACAAATGATCCAATTTCTACCCACCACTCCAAGAATGTATACACACAAGTTCTCATACTCTCTCCACACTTCAAGAATCATTTTCAAGTTACTTAGACCCACACATATGATTTCCTTTTGAGTATAAATTTTATGAACTGTATACTCTCTCCACACTTCAAGAATCATTTTCAAGTTACTTAGACCCACACATATGATTTTAAGATAACAAAATCTCATTCACATTCATAAATCTCATTTCGAACCCAATAACTTTGAAGCTTAGAACTCACTTACTCAAACCAAATTTCTTGGTTATTCTTTCAATTTAACAACCCCCAAACTATATAAAAGCTTAAATTCAACTCGAAAGAAGAGAAAATTACACTTACCTTCAGAATTTTCAAGCATTTCCTTGACAAACCAATGCTTTTATGATACTTGGGGGACCTAATATACTAGGCTTATAGCGTCAAAATGAAAGAAAGATTGAAAAATACGAATTGTTTGGGGCTGGTCACTGTTCACGGCAGTGAACACTTTGAAGAAGGGTCTTGAAGTTCCTATTTTTTTTCTAAGTATGGGACTTGGTTTTTTTGTTCTTGTACAAGAAGACTCTATATGTATATATTAAAGAATAGATAAGGCCACACTAAGCACTTGGTCCCACTTGCCATATGATCCAATCCAAAATTAACGAATATTGAAGTTCTAGAATGTTAGTATATTTCTTGTTCTAGAATTTTTATACAAAATACACTTGTCCCAAAAATTAATTAAAGCTCCTACATACCTATATATACATGTGTACACCTATGTATGTTTATGTTCTAGAATTTTTATACAAAATACACTTGTCCCAAAAATTAATTAAAGATCCTACATACATATATATACATGTGTACACCTATGTAAGTTTACATACATGCCCCTCTTCACAAATTCTCACTTGAGCTCTCAACTCTTCAAAAATACACTTGAGTTTCGAATTTTTCAAAAATTTCAACATTGGTCCCAACTCTTCGTAATTAATCCAATGCACAAAAATATGGGTTCTAATAGTTCCAATATACCATAATATGGGCTCTAACAGAGCATTAGTTATTGAGTCGAGATAAGTGAGTCGAACGTTATTTCTTCAGCTATTTTACATACCAGTATATCTCATGTACTGACGTCCATTTGGGTCTGTATTATTTTATGATGTAGATACAAGTGATAGAGGATCTCAGCATGCGCATTGTTGAGGCTTGGATTCTGTACACTTCCAGAGTTGGTGAGCCCTCCTTGTTCTCTGGAGGAGCCCTTTTATCTTCTATTGATTTAGTTCTTTTCTTTACTTTCAGTTGGGGTGTTCATGGTCTGTCATGACACCATCTAGATTTTTTGAGTAGAGTATTCATAGACCTTTAGTAGAAGATTATTTAGTATTGATATGTCTAAATATACTTTCAATTGAGATTATGATATAGCATAGTTCTAATTTATTTTACCTTCCTGCACATTATACCCTTTTTATGAGTTCATTCTTCTATTGTTGAGTACGAGGTAATGATGAGGCGAAGTGGTTCTCTCGAGGGCTAGAAATAGTCTCTGAGTGCTGGTCACGCCAAGGGTACCCTCTCGGGGCGTGAAAGATAAAATTCAAAAGAAAATAAAAGGGGGTGCGCAAAGTGTCTAAGGAAGTTTAAGTCACTATTATATAATTTCATACCCGTAGCCAATACTACAACACATTAAAGTCCTATTTAATTTTATTCAAATATGCTTAATTAGTGGAAATGTACATAATGGGCAAGCATAGTTCTTTCTACATACATGTGAATTCTTTTGTGAGTATGAGAGTTGTTATTTGTTGCTATGACCTTAATTTATATTTAATTATTTAAATTGAGTGTATGGACTATTTCTTCTTGTGAGGGCACTTGTTTCATGATAGATAGGTGATTTTATTAACTATTTTTGATGGAGTAGGTGAGAACTTAATTTGATGAGTTAAGTCCATCTTTGAGGCTAGAATGTTAGAGGTTTATTTTTTTTGAATATCTTGCATAATGATCAGAAGGTATACTTAATGTTGCAAAGTATTTCATGACTTAAATTATTTGTATCAACCAAAGTGGCGGCATTTCTAGGTTATTGTTTGGAGATGAGCTTTAATGTTTGCTCGAGGACGAAGAAAAGTTTAAGTGTGGGGTGTTGATGTGAGGCTAAATATAACTACATTTAATCATTATTTACCTCATATTTGATCTTTTATTTATCCTTTTGAGTATAAATTTTATGAACTGTAGTAAACTATGCATTTTTATTGTAGGATTAAATTGACATGAAAATGAAGAAATTTGGAGTTAAAAAGAATTTAAAATGAAAGATTACAGAAGAAAAATCAAGCAGATAGTTTAATGGATTAAATTAAATAAAATATTCAAAAGACACATTACGCATTACTCAATTTGCAATTCAGGTTGTTGCCATGTGGCAACTTCTCAACGGAAGGAACGAATGTTTGAGGCGGTGCAGTTACACACAAACATTCAATTTCCTTCCTGTTTTGGATTTTTCAATTTATTTTGGACATGATTATTTTTCTACATCTATAAGTAGTCCATAAAAATAACTCTTCAACAAGTAACCCAACTAACCATCTAATACTTACCCATATTTTAGGTTTTAGAATTTTATAGATTGGAATTTTTGAAAGAGCCATCGCGGAGAGTGCAGAATTTTGGTTTATTCTTTTCATCTCCTCTTATTATTTATTTGTATTCTTGACTATGGGAAGATTATTTAGGTATTGTTGTTGAATATTTATGATTAACACAAGTTAGTGTATTTTTAAAAATTTTAATTATATTTTTTCAATAATAATGATTCGCTAAATTTTATAACTAGGATTGTAGGAATGATGCTGGATTAACAAAGTAAGTTAATGTAAAAAGTTATTCTTAAGTAAATTTTATGCATGTATTAATTAGTTCTCTTTGTTTTGATTGCATTTTAACGGTGGCTAATTTTAGAACTCACATAGTGTTATTGATTGGATCAAGGTAGTAATGAATAGGAAAAGAGATTAATTAACATGATTCGATCGATGTTTCCCATCTAATCAAACGAAGTGGGCCAAGGGGAGGTTGTATTGAGACAATAGGTAAGGGTTAGTAATGTCATACTGCGGGGATAGACCAAATCACGTAGTGAAATTCGCCTCTCGCCTGGGCCAAAGGATTTGGTGAACTTAACTTACCGTTCTGCATGCTAAATATTGAAATAGATCACTAACATATTATTCTTACTAAGTTATAAAATCATGGGAACACATTCCAAGTTACTCCTATTTATCTTGACACAAATAAATATTAAATTGCAAGCTATTATATTATTATTTTTATTATTTTTTTCTATTTTTCTTAAATTAAAACCCCCCAATTTTGATAACGACTATCAAGTTAAAAATTTTACTATTGACAATATTTTTTCATATTCCCTGTGGGATCGACCCTGACTCACAAGTTAGGTAAATATATTCCAAGATATCATTTATATTTCACTAGAGAAGTATAATTTGGAGGTTACCATCTACTTGCTATGGTAAACCATACCCCACCATGGTGGATAAATTGCCCTAGTTAGATTCACTAGTAAAAGCCCATTAGGGAATAACATGAATTTATGGTGGCACATAGTTATGAGACCAAGACTTTATATAAGGACCCCTTGGATGGAGCCCCCACCTTAAGCCTCATTCGGTGCTAAGTCCCATGGAATACTTGACATAATTGTCGTGCCCCATTTTTCTTGTGAAAAATGGGAACCTAGATGACGTCGTGGCAACTATTCTTTTGGGATTTGAAAATAATTGAAGAGTCACCACCTAATGATTTGAGGTGCATTAGGACATCATTCTAACCTAAAACTATGTGTAAGGGTCAAACCACTAGAGAAGGGGTAAGAGTTGGTGTTAGGCACCTTTTCAGGTCCACAAAAGTGAGTCCTGGCCGTATCTTGCATTTTATATAGGAGTTGAAAAATTACAAGCAAGGTCAATGAAATAATAGATTTTTAGGTTAAATATAAAGTATTAAACACATAAAATTTTCTACTTATGATTAGAACGATTAAAAAAATAAATACATCATTGTCATAAAAACCTCATTCTTCTAACATTCTAACGTGATAAAGTTACATGTAACATAATAAAACAAATACAAGAAAACGTAATAACTAAGTGAAATAAATAAAGCAACAGTAAATATGAAAGAAGATATTTTAATCTACACTTTGAAAGAAATTACATACATCTCATTTGTTACCACAATTGAAAATCTATATCATTTAAAAATTAAACAACTATCAATTGTCAAATCTGTATTCCACACAAATATGACATTTAATGATGACATTTGATATGAGGTTTCTAACATGTATTACTGTCACGTCCCAGTTTATGGGCCGTGACTGACACCCATTTAGGGTG
>DF362210.1:3191-13962 GCA_000787875.1 Solanum virginianum
TTATTAGAGGTCTGTGGATACGTGGTGAGAGTGGGTCCTGTATGATGGTTCTTCCAGCATCTTGTATATATATGTATGTATAACATGTGACACTAGCCACTAGCTTGAGTATTATGATTCTTTGTCATGTTATTAGGCGGCAGGACCGTAGCTGTGACCTTGTCGGTCTGCTTATTCATGTGCTTGTGCTTATACCCTGTTTTGCTGGTTCGCTGTACGCTTTTTTTCAGGTGGTTAGTCCATAATATAGAGGAAACTCTGCCCAAATTATTATGAAATGAATAGTATCTCATGTCAGACTTTAATATGATTATGTTGTCTGGGTGCCCCTATCGGGTGCCAGTCAAGGCCCATTGGTTGGGTCGTGACAGAAGTGGTATCAGAGCAGTAATTCCTCGGAGTGTCCACAGACCGTGTCCAGTAGAGTCTTGTTTATTGGTATGTTGTGCACCNGTTATTAGGCGGCAGGACTGCAGCGGTGACCTTGTCGGCCCGCTTATTCATATGCTTATGCTTATACCCTATTTTGCTGGTTCGCTGTACTCTTTTTTTTCAGGTGGTTAGTCCATAATACAGAGGAAACTCTGCCCAAATTTTTATAAATGGATAGTAACTCCTATTAGAATTTGATTTAATCATGTTGTCTGGGTGTCCTTATCGGGTACCAGTCACGACCCATAGATTGGATCGTGACAGTAACACCATTTAAAATATAGATTTTACTTATTGTCTATTGATTAAATGCACCTATAGCTTGCACAAATTACATCTGTCCTTACTGAAAGTTTAGGAAGACACTTCAGTATTGACTTTTCCATCATGACACTAAGTTTTGAGTATCTAATGTGACTCAATCGCATATGCCACAAGTCTGCCGCTTCATTCTTCCTTGTCTTGTCTATATATGCGATTTCTGCCGACATTGCATAAACAGAATTCAATCTTTCTCCCTTCATTATTGGCTCTTCTTTAATCTCCAAATCATGAAATATCCTTACATCTTGCGAACCAAATAGAACAAAGTGACCTGAAGATGTTAATTGTGGTACTGAAAGAAGATTTTTCTTCATACCTGGTACATGATACACATTTTAGAGCAGCATCAGATCTGTACTGTTATTTGGAGACACTACAGCCTTACTGATGTGAGTTATCGGTAATTTTATGTCATCGGCTGTCACCAACTCACGGCTTTCCTTGTACTTGGACAATTTTTGGAGCTTCTCCTTGTAGCTAGTCATATACTTTGAGCATCCAGAATCAACAATCCAATCATTCTCATAGTCAATTTACTTAAAGGTTGTTACTGTAAAGGCCAAATCCTCTTGTTCAATGGCAAAGAGTGCTTCTGTATCCCAGACATCTTCACTGTTTTCCTTTGGGTCGAAAGTGGCAGCAGCATTGCTCTAAACAGACCTTTTATTGAACCAACAAAACTTTGCTTTATGGCCCTTCTTTCCACAGTGGTGACACTTCCCTTCAAACCTCTTGTTTTTGCCCTATTGATTCTTTGAAGCTCCCTCTGGAGGATAGCTTACCTCTCCCTGATGATGTTTTGCCTTATCATCATTTCATTTTGATACACCTGCATTATACTGCTTGGAGTTTCCTCTACTTTTGTTAACGTAGAGCTCTTCCTCCTCGCCTTTTTGTGAAACTCCACTCATTTGCTTTGCCAAGGCTTCCTGACATGCTGGCAAATTCTCGAACTCAATGTAGAGCTCTTCCTCCTCGCCTTTTTGTGAAACTCCACTCATTTGCTTTGCCAAGGCTTCCTGACCTGCTGGCAAATTCTCGAACTCAATAAGTGATGGCTGATTTTTCCATCCCTGTACAGCAGCAATAAAGTCTCTATATTCAGGCTTTAGACTACGGATAATGATCCGCTTCATCCTGGTCTCTCCAATTCGAGCTTGTGGATCTAATTCTGAAATCTCTCGACATAGCATCTTCACCTTATGAAAGTGTTGTGCAATTGTCATGTTGTGTTGTCCTATTGAGAGTAATTCGCTCTCTAAGAGCTGGAGCCTTGTATCATTTTTCTTTGAAAAAATCTTGGGGAATATATCCCAAGCCTGCTTTGGCATGGTGGCATCTCATATGTGCTCTAGCACATCCTCTTCCACTATTATCTTTAAAGCAAACATAGCGTTTCCTACTTTTATCTTCCACTTATGCAACGTGTCATGTGCATCTTCTGCTTCTGGTTATGTCACATCGCTGACATTCACAACCTCCCCTAGATCTTGCCCTTGCATATAAGATATTATGCAAGTGGACCATGCACTGTAGTTGTTGTTGTTGAGCTTTTTCATACCGCCAACAGCTTGTAGGTCTGTCATTTTGTCAATAGAAAGAAAGGAAAACCAAAACAAACAGGGAAAAGCTACAGCGAGTGATAACCGAAAGAATAATCTAGCTCGAATACCAAATGATGAACTTTATAAAACAATAAGTTCAATAGAAGAGTCTGCCTAAGAGGAAGCTTTCAACAAAAAAATGTTGACAACACTTAATTAACTATATTATCTATTAATGACCCTTTAAATAACATAGATAGACTCATAAACCAACTAAACCACTAACAAGTTGGACTAACCCAACTCCCCTAAACTTTAGGAATAACTATCTGCTACTAGGAAAACAATAACATAAAAAAAAAAACTTAATAGCCTAACAATTGTAGCTAAAAAATAGCTTATTGCAGACTTAGTCAATTTAAACAAAGTGATGTCATACAAATTTAACACTAACAATTTGTTCTTAGTTGCGATATTGTAGCTTTCCAGGTATATGCAAAGTTTTGACACATACTAATGAGTTGATTAATTTAGAACAAAAACATAATGTTGGGTCAAAAAGGAAAAATGGCATGTGAATAATCTAAAGTAGGGTTATTCAAAATTGAATCGAGATCTCCTCAAATATTCGAACCTACCAAAATCTCATAAAAAGTTTGAGGAAATGGTCACTGTCAGTACGAAGGCACTTCTAAGATTCATAGAAAGTTCTATGGTCTGTAGAAGGTTCTACGATCCATAGAAGGTTCTATGGTCCATAGATAGAGTCTCGGTGTTGGCTTCTATACTTACAAAAATTCTAACTTTTTGGACTTGAGCTACAAGCTCATTCGACGGCCTATAGATGATTCTACAAACTGTAGATGGGGTTTTTTAGATAAGCTTCAGAGAGAGGAAAAGTTGTCTAATTTTCATGAGATAGGGTGCACAATACAGTTTTAAGGTATTTTGGAGTCTGTTTGGAACCCATTTCATTGATACTTTGGAGTCTGTTTGGAACCCATTTTGGAGAGTCCTCTTAACATTCGAAGGACTATCTTTTATTTCAGTTTATGTCTTTCTTTTCCTAGTTCTGAGGCAACCTTAGCCTTGTCTTTGTAGTCCTTGATAATTGATAGAGGCTTCATAGATTGAGTTAGATGATATATATTGGAGTCTATTTGGAACCCATTTCATTGTTATAGTACCGAATATCAATCAACTGATATTTTTACAAAACCCCTGCTTGTGGAAAGATTTTGTGATCTTAGAAATATTTAAAAAAATTTTCTGAACCTTTTTAAAAGTACCGCTTCCTTTTAGTAATTATTATATGCATTAATTTTTTTACTCTTCCTATGACGGCTTCCCTTGCGTGTTCTCATAAAACTTTCTGACTCCTCCTCTTCGTCTTTCGCATCCCATCCCTTCAAATCAGTTACCTTTTCTTTTTTCCTTCTCTTATTTTTAAACCCTCTCTATTTTTCTTCTCTCTTCGATTAATCCTCAAAAATCTCCATACCCCTCGCAAAAGTTCCAAAATCAAGGGAAGAGCATTGCCCTTTCTTCCCTTCCTGTTGACTTTGAGAATTTCTCTTCACCCTTCTTACCTCCTTCCTCGAACTCTCATCCTTCCTCCTCTCTGAAACTTTCTAGCCCTACTCATCCTTCTGGGGATTCCATGAAAAAAGGTAAGTTTGATTTTGAAAGTTCCCTGGATATAAAAATTGACTTCTGGAGCCCTCAAATAAAACTCTTTTTCAATCTCTCAAATCTAAAACGGTGGTGCATAGGCTTATTATGGAGCTTGATCTTCTAATGACTTTGCATTGCCCCATTAAATAGTTTTTCAACTTTCAAGGATGGACAAAAAACTTTCCCTCTTCCCTAAAGGTTGTCTATGAACGCCTGGTCAGATTATTTTTTGCTAATATTCATTCCTCCAAAGATGGAGAAGTTAATTCTCTTGTACTAGGTAAGCGTATCTTTCTCACCCTAATATTTTCGATGAACTATTTGATATCCATTGTTCTAGATTCTCTAGCTTTGTAAAAAATTCTTGGCCCTCTGCTTTCGAAGTCTATTTTGAAGAAGCCAAAAAGGCCCTAGTTTCAAACCCTTCATGTCCTTGCTCCTCAAATTTAGGCCCTAAAGATGTATCCTTTGAAGCCAGGGTTCTTGTTTAGATTGTGGAAACCACCCTTCTTCCCAGGGATGGTTCCTTCTCTACTATGTCTATTCCTTATACATTTTTTACCTTCAGTCGCCTATCTAAGAAGAGATTTAAACTTTCCTTCTACATTCTCAACTATGCGATTGACTTTACTATTGATCCTCTTAGTCTTCCCTATCGTATTATCATTTTTAGGATCCTTGAAACTAAGCATGTATGCCTTGATGATATCCCCCCTATTATGGTGAAACAATGATATAACTCAAGGGCCTTTAGGAGCATGGGATATGTTCTCTCAAATGAATCTTGGACTCTCAAAACTTATGTTCCTACTACTCATGTTCATGACTCCCCTATTGATCTTTCTCATCAATTCTAGTGCCTTTTACCTCTGAGGACTCCAAACTCCTTAAAGATTTGTTATCCAAAGTCTCTAGCATGGACGCAAGTTTGAAGCCCTTCTCATCTCCACTCACTAAAATTTTGATTCTATAACTGAATGTCTTGAAAAAATCAAGGCTACTTCCCAGGAAAGTAGTGTTGATGCTGCTAAAATCCACCTGAAGCTTGATCAAGTTATCAAAGAAACTCTTAAAGTTTCTTAAAAGATTCAAACCAATTCTGATGTTATAGTTGCCTCTCTGACAAAACTAATTGAAAACCTAAAAACTGCTACTGTGAATACCCTTATATATTGCCTTTGTCCTCACCGATAACTGTATTTTTTTTGGACAGTTGTTAAGGGTCTTCACCCATCTTTTGGATGTCTTTCATCTGTGACCTATTAATCATATATTTGCTTCAACTGTTATCTATAAAATATCTCTCTATTGTATTTGCTCTATTAAGCCTGTCGTTTCTTTTTTGTTGATGTCAAAAGGGGGAGAAATAAGTCACCTAGTCAAGTGGAGCACAATGACAATCATCAACTTCAACGAATTCAAAGTCAACTACTAAGAAGCTACCTACTCAGGGGGAGTGCTCAGGAAAGTTGACTACTACTCTATATTGTCATCAGCAAAAAGAGGAAGATTGTTAGTGTTAATTTTGACTGATGACTATTTGCAGGTGATGCGCCACCAAAATACAACACATTTGATGCTTCAAACTTAGAATTTTGTGTCTTCTCTAGCGATATTTAGTAGATTTGATTTGTGTTTATGTTGTTTTTACAGGTTTATAGGATTTAGAGTGTTTTTGGAAGAACTGGTGAGTTTTGTAGCTTTTTGGCTTTTTACGAGACCACCTACGGCTATGATTTGATCATGAGCCGTAAGTGGGAGTTTGTGGTTCGCATCCAAAGTTAAGAATATTTTCTAAATTTAAGATGATGATTAGAAGGATGGGTTATGGTTCATTCCACGACCCATGGTCTTGATCGTAGTTCGAAATGCAGAGTTTTAGAAAGTTAACAGGACAAAGAAGACCACGATTCATAGTTAAAACTAAGAGCCGTGGATAAGGTCTCATACATTTATCCTAGATTTCAGGAAGGCAATCCATTATACCTCGACCACTAGTTGTGGATTCTTTCACGGGTCGTACATTGGCCCTTGGTCAGGCTCGAAGTCATTTTTCCTTGTCTTTTTTGGATTTGGATTTTTACGTCTATAAATAAGGTTTTAATTTATTTTTGGATGTGTAGACCAGTAGAGGACATAATATCACTTTCAGTTTTGAGTTTGTTCTTGGAGTTTTTGAGATACACTTTGTTCTTATTTTCGAATTCTCATGTTGCTATTCAAGTGTTGATTTTGGATTTTCAATCTTTAATGCTTCATTATAAGTATTTAATTATGTAAACATCAAACGTAATTTCATCATCTACTATGAACATGAGTAGCTAAATCAAAAAATAGAGTTGTGAAAACTATGAATAACTAACAAATTAAAAATCGAATAATTCATAATCCTTAGAAAATGTGCATGGATGTATTATATATCTCTTCATTTTGATTACTTTTTAACGAAGGTCTATATTAGAACTCGCCTTATTTTTACTTGCCAGACCAAGGGGATAATGAATGAGAAAAGGATTAAATACCAGTATTTGATGTGAGTATACTCATCTAATCAATTTGAACGGACCAAGGGATGGGTATACTAGGACCAAGGTAAAGGTCAGTAATTCGACACCCATAGACGGACCAAGTTGCATGGTGAAATTCATCTATTTGTTGGACCAACGACTTAGGTGAACATAACTTACTTGTTTTACATGTTACATACTAGAAAATGTTGCAATTATATGGTTATATTGCGTTAGGAATTCATGGGGAACACAATGCCCTAGTTATCTTCTCTGTAAAATCTGGTAAAATTACCGAAATACCCCTAGAATTGAGACATGTGCGTAATGCGTCTTCCAAAGTTTATATGGAAAATTTGAGACCCGATTTGCGATCAGCACAGAAAATCGAGTCAGAAAATAATCTCGACCCGATTTAAGAGCAACCGGGTCGAAAAATAATTTTTGCAAAATTAAATAGAAATAGTAAAGGTACGCAACAGTGCCGCGATGCAGACCTATAACGGACCCAAAATAGTGAAGGTACACGACAGTCCCGCGACGCAGACCCATCACAGACCCACACTTCTATATTTTCTCAATTTTTCGATGGGATTGAATTTTTGAAATTCACATGTGCGCGACAAGTCCGCGTCACGGACCTATTATCCCGACTTGTTCCACCAAGTTTAAAGATTTTAAATCTTTTGAGAGGCATTCTAGACTTTTTCCCACCTCCTTTAAACTTAACGCACGACCCATTTAGGTTGTTTTAATGAGTAAAAAGGGTCAAAACCCCCATTATAAGTCCTTTTTCACAATACTTGAAAGTTAGGGCTTGAGAGAGAAAAGAAAGAAGAACGTGAGATTAGAGAATTCTTGACGGGTTATTTGAGAAGATTTATCCCATGTACGTAAAGTTAAACGAAAGCATGAGATTGTTCTCTCATATGCCCTGTAGATGGTCGTAGATGGGTGACTGAAGGTTCTTGAGTCGATATAAATAGAATAAGGAGTCTTTATGTCGCGTTACCGAGGACCTCGTTTCAAAAAAATACGACGCCTGGGGGCTTTACCAGAAAACTTTATTCAATGTACGTATTTTCACATGTTGATAATCATCATAAACTTGTTTACTTGAATTGAATACTTTCTTGAGTTATTACATAAACCCTTTATGTTAATGATTAAGAGCATGCATGAAAGAAGATAGAGATTGAGTCTAGAGCCTTGATTGAGAATGTGATTGTGATTGTAATTGAGATTGAGATGTGAGAACGATGATGAGTTGATAGAACTTGATAGTCCCATGAGTTTCCATAAATAAACTCTAATGATTAGTCTATTTGATTGTTCCCTAATAATTATTTAAATCCTTGAGTTGTTGATTGATGAGATGATTAGAGTCTTTATGAGACTGATTGAATGATAAGAGCCTTTATAAGGCAGAGTTAAGATGATTCAATTGAGATGTATTGACTGGATGGATTATTTTATGAGCATTGAGTTATGGGAGGAGTATCGAGCACCGAAAGAATAAGGGTAGTCCAACTCACACTCGTCAAACTACATAGCCAAGCGTAGGTGAGGATTAGAACCATTATGTCTCATTGTGCTCCCTCTGGATAGAGTACCTGAAATAATAGAGGACTTAACTTTAATAGATAACAGGGGTCCCTAGTAGATTCGATTCGTCCCCTATCTGACAAGTATGGGATGGCTGTGGCAATAACGGTAGCTTGTTGTATGATCACTGGCTCATAAGTGATTATTGTCGGATAAGAGAAACTCCAAACTCCAAAAAGTTCCTACCTTGAGTACTCTGAGTCAAGATGTGATGAGATGAGAAGTGATGTGATAAGATGCATTGAGATGAGTCTAATTTGATTGATGAGTTGATTGGTTGATGGGTCACTTGTGTTCTCTTTGTTCTCGCTTTAGATAGGCATCTAGTATGTTGATTTTACTATCCTTGATGTTGATTATTGTTTCTATATTATTATACTTTTTTGGTTCCACTCAACTATTTTACATACCAGTATATTTTAAGTACTGATGTCCCCTTTTGGACTGCATCGTATTATGATGTAGATACATAGGATAGAGGTCATCAATAGGCGAATCGTTGAGGATCTTCGAGCGTTCAGCAGATTGGTGAACCTCTCCTACTTCGAAGGATTCATTACATTATTTTTCATCATGCCTTAGATTTAGAGTTGCTGATCTTTTTATTTTGATTAAGGTAGCCATGGGTCTATCATTGGCATCACTTAATAGTGATAGAGGCTTCATAGACTAGTGTCGGATGTTGATGATTAGAACTTGTTAAGCTAGTTTCCCTCTACTAGCTATTTATTTCTAAATTATTTTGAGACTAGATGAGATGTGTCCATTTATTCTCTTTATCTTCCATTGATTAGTAAGATTATTGATTGGATGAATGTGATGAGGTCAAGTGGCTCGCTTAGGGCCTAACAATAGTCTCTGCGTGCCAGCCACATTTTGGGTCCCCTCCCGGGGTGTGATAAACTTGGTATCATAGCACGAGTTCAAATGTCATGAGGTCTCTTATGCTGAGCTTCGCTAGGCTATCCAAACTCTAGCCCAGGCTGTCACAGCACCTGATACATGACCAGGAGCGGCCCGACAAGGTGCCTATAACACTTCTAGAGTCCAAGAATTTTTTAGGATGAATCCGCCTGAGCTCACAGGGTCTGCATTCACTAAGTATCCAAAGAACTACATGGAGGAGCTTTAGAAGGTGTTCCAAGTAATGCATGTGGCCGATGCTGACAGAGTGGAGCTGGCTGCTTATCTACTAAAGGGGGTGGCTAGACTGTGGTATAACCAGTGGAAGAAAGGTAGAGGGGAGAATGCCCCCGCGATGACTTGGGCTTTGTTCAAGGAAGCTTCTTGGGATGTTTCTTCCCAAGGGAGAGGAGAGAGGCGAATGTGAGGGAGTTCCTGAACTTGAAACAGGGCTTCATGACTGTACAGAAGTATGGGCTGAAGTTCACACAATTATCCCACTATGTTCCAGATATGGTTGTTGATGACATGAGCGGAAGGACGGGAATGTACATGGATGGGTTGAATTGAGGGCCAAAGAGAGATAGGAGGGGAGCTATGCTTGTGAGTGACATGGATATTGGGAGAATAATGACTTTCGTACAACAAGCTGATGAGGAGAGGCAACACGATAGGGAAGATTTTAGAAGCAAGAAAGCTAAGACATCCAGCCATGAGGTTAGGAAGAAAGGCAACGGAAATTGGTTTTTAGCACCATCATCTGCTAGTGCACCTGCACCTAGAGTTAGAAATGATCAGAAGCCTAAGAATGCAGGAGTCTGTGGGTCTCAATCACAAGTTAGTGTGTCTCAAGATTCACGAGGTAAACCGCATTGTGGTACATATGGCAAGTTGCACATGGGTAGATGTCATAAAGGGGGTGATGTATGTTTCAAGTGTGGCCAAGCAGGCAACTATCAAAGAGAGAGCCCAAAGTGGGCTGACCAAGCTCAATCTTATGCACCGGCCTCGCTAGCTAAAGGGAATCAAAGAGGCACCACTTTAAGCACAAGCGCAACTATACACCGTTTGTATGCTATGGGCAGTCGACATGATCAAGAGAACTCCCTAGGTGTTGTGACTAGTATGATTCGAGTCTTTACTATTGATTGTTATATGTTGATGGATCCTGGTGCCACATTATCTATTGTAACTCCTTATGTGGCCAATAGATTAGATAGAACCCCTGAGAGTCTTCTTGAACCCTTTGATGTTTCTATTCTAGTGGGTAAGTCTATTCAAGCTGAGAGAGCTTGTGTAATGTTCATCCATCATAGGGATACTATCATTGATCTAATTGAGTTAGATATGACTGATTTTGATTTGATCCTCGGTATTGATTAACTCCACGCCTGTTATGCCTCTATTGATTGTAGAGCATTGTTAAGTTCCAATTTCCAAATGAACCAGTTCTAGAGTAGAAGGATGATTTCGTAGCACCTAAACAAAAGTTTATCTCATACATTAGAGCTAGAAAAATGATTGCTAAAGGGTGTATCCACCATCTTGTGATAGTCAAATTGATGATGTTGAGCCCCAACTCTTGAGCTAGTTCTAATCGTGAATTAGTTTCCAGAAGTGTTCCCTAAGGATCTGCCCGGAGTCCCTCTAGATAGGGAGATTGATTTCGAGATTGATGTTTTTCCTGATACCCAGCCTATCTTAATTCCACTTTATAGGATGGCCCCCGCTGAACTGAAAGAATTGAAGGAGCAGTTGAAAGATTTGTTAGAGAAGGGCTTC